>VZTN01026441.1:70363-199347 GCA_013400515.1 Erpornis zantholeuca
GGAACATAACAATTCTTTTATTTGATTAGGACAGAAAAAGTTGCTCTTCCTAAAAAGTGGTTTCCTTTAGGCGCCCTTATATCTCCCAACAATCAATGATCAATTTATTTTATTTATCATTCTGTTAAATACAAATAGATGTTCTCATTACCTATATATTTTTTCAATAAGATGTGAGATTTTCTACTTTGTGGAAGTGATTTTCAAAGACTAATTATAGCTTGTGTAAAAAGATTTCCTTCATTAATTTAAAACGTCTGCTTTTCAGATTCATTGATTGGCCTTTGCTCTTGCATTAGGAGGCACAGCAATTAGAAGTGCCTAATTTGCTGTTTCTCCTCCATATGTTATTTTGTGCACCTTTCTGCTGTCTCCTATTAATCATCTCTGTTGTAAGCTGAACTTTCACCATCTTTTCAGTCTCACATTGTTGTCAAATGCAGTAAAATCAATGCAAGCGGAGTGGTTTCAGATGGTTACATTGTAAGTTCATTTCATAAGGGCTTACCTCGTACCGAGAATAACAATTTGTGAAGCATTTCGTGGAGTGTTTATTCCAGAATGACCAGAGAGATGCTGTACATGAGTAGTTCCTGCAATTATTGTTGTAAAGAGAACAATGATGTTTCCAATGTATCTGCAACGACCAAACCTTAAAATGTCTACTAATGTTCATTTAATTATTTGGCATCACATAATGCCCGGTAAAGTTTAAAAGTATCTTTTCTAACTAATCTAAAAATTACTTCAATTGACTGTTTCAATAATAGGATGCAATCATGTACGTTATTGATAATTTGATTTATTCACTTACCCTGATTACTCTGTATCTAAGCAACTGTGCCTGCCACAAGGTATCTGATGTACAGAGGAGTGATAATTGGCTCCTTGTGTGTTCAGTTTATTAAAGCACAAATTTCCTCAAAAAAAACATAGATGTATGTATAGGTTTCTTAGAACCTTCTGATAGCCATGTCTGAGTGGTGCTTTGCACAAGACTCTGCCACTGGAAGTGGCAGTGTTTAAATGTTGAAATGACATCTTTACATAGGCATCTCAAACCTGGCATTCAGCAAAGGGGAGAGGGGAGATTGAAGACAACAAAGTTCTTTCAGCCTCTCTCTGAGCTTACTGAGGTTTACTTTTTGTTTTTCGCTTGCAAAAAGCAGCCTGAAATGTGGATGCTCTTTTCCTTACAGAACAAAACAAACATGGGCATTTTTATTATTTTTTTTGCAATGTGTACCTGAATGCTACTGCTTCCTTCTCTCAAAGTGTCTTGCAAATTTTAAACCTGACATTGTCAATGGAAAATATACTTGTCTGAATAAGTTCACTGTGTGGGAGAAAAGAAGAAGAAATGAGAAATGACTTTTCAAAGCTACTGAGAATTTAAGCTCAAATAATTGTCCACATTTGAGTTTAACAGTGTGTTTTCCTATTTCCAGTGAAAAGGAACCCAAAAATGTTAGAGACCTTAGGCTGTGGCTTTATGAATATTCACAATTTACACAGTTTATATTTATATTTCAAAGGAGACAGACATCTTCAGTTACCACTTCAGACATTTTCTGGATGTCATGAGCTGCCACTACCAGGGAAATGAAGAAAGATATTACTAGAAAGATCATGTATCAGGATTATGCTTTCCTTTAAAGAGTTTTATTTTTTATTTTATTTTTTATTGTTTTGGTTTTTTATTCTTCCCACAATTTCCAGCTAGGCGCAGAAATATTTGCGTAAGTAGATATTGCTCCTGTTTTAACAGTTTTAATTATGTTTGAAAGATTTTATCATGTCATTTACAAAAATTTGATTTTTAGTGGCATGTATTTGATTATATTATTAGAAATTTTAGTATCATAGGAAGTGGTACTGTAGAAATCATATTTTGAACAGTATACAGTAGTGGGGATCTTGCTTTTCCCAAAAGCCATTTTCAAGAGTGGTTTCCCTGAGAATGCAGCCATGAAGATGTTTCTCATTATCACCTTTACCTAGCTTCAGGCAAAGCTTTAGGATGCAATAAAGTGTCTGTTTTTTTCTTTTCTTTATTCCTTTTTTTCTTTTTTTCTTTTTTTTTTTTTTTTTTTTTTTTTTTTTTTTTTTTTTTTTTTTTTTTCTTTCANTTTTTTTTTTTTTTTTTTTTTTTTTTTTTTTTTTTTTGCACATTAAGCCATCTTATAAAGTTTCAGGAGAAAACTGAGCTTAAAAAACCTGCCTCTCTTAGTAGATTGGTCTGAGACAGTGAGTGGGGGGAATTTTTTTTTGGTGTTTCTTTCTGGGTTTTGTGCTTTTGGTTTTTTTCCCTTTGTTTTTTTATTCGCTCTGTGTGTTTGGGTTTTTTTTCTTTGGTTTTATGGTAATTTTTCCCCCCCTGCCCTCCCCTCCTTTGCATACCTCCCTCTTCCTTATTGAAGAAGTGGAGGTGTGTATTCTGGAAATGGTCTGCTAAGTCAGGAATTTTGTGTTTCACTGAGGTCTTTTTGTACCTCTAAGTCCTCATTTATACCCAAATTGCAGTGCCTGGTAGGTCTAGTTCCTCTGTAAACCTTTCCTATAAATTTTAGGGGTCTGATCGCTCAGAAATACAGAGACAGGGAGATTGGTAAAAGGTATTGCTGAAAGAGAAGAAAAGTGAGAAAGTGAGCTAAATATTCAGTGTGTGTCATAGCAAAACCATAGATTATGTAGTGTCTCTGTTCTCTTGGAGAAGTGTTTGGGGAATAAAGCTGCCTATGAAATTTAATTATCTTGAAAAATGAGGAAGGAACTGGTGTGTCAATGGGGAGATATTTACTTCCTGGCAGAGTATGCTCATCTTCAGGAGGGAGCTGACCAGTGGTAGTTTGTGCATATCCACACATCCACATTTTTTTTAAAACCTTGGAACAGTAACTGCTCTGGTACAGTACCAACCACTCAGACTGATCATCCATATCTTGAATTTAAAATCGTTGAAGGAATAAAAGAGCTGAATAGTACTAAAAGCAAACTGTAGCTTAATATTGATTTCATAGCTTAATTAAGTAGTAAGGTGAATAACCTTTTGCAGAGGCTTTCTTCTGAAATTAAAGGAGGAAAAGGAAAGGGGTACAATCATGAGTTTCTATTCTTCTGTCTCTGTCTAGGGTGACTACCATCGGAAGCTTAATATACAATTTCAATAACATAATTAACACCCTTAGATTTATCACAGTTTTGTCTAACACTACAGAAAGCATGAGGGCATGAAAAAGAAATGCACTTCATAACAATCATATTTTTTATTGGATCCAGATAGAAATTATAGAAAACAATGACATAGATTAGCAGTGTTTGTTTCCATCTATAAAATTAACTGCATAGCGAAAACAAAAGGAAACACACAATTAAGGCATTCATCCAGGAATAATTTCATATAGAATAATCTGTTGGGAGGTTTAAAGTGACAGAGGTTCAGGAAAAAAAAAAACCCACCCAGCATTTCTAGGTAATCTGTCATGTAAGTAGTACAACTCATCACTTATACTTCCTTTTCTCCTCTCTCACCAATTCGAATCTAAATGAGCTGGGAAGTGACTGCAATAATTTCTTTCAGAAGGCTAATTAGCAGCTTAAACTACTGATTTTGGGGAGTTTTGTTGAGATGGGTGTATCCCAGGTGCAGTTTAAGGAACGTGTTCTCCATATGAAAATCCTGGCACTCAACAACGTTCTCAGTTAAAAATGAAGTGAAATGAGCATAGGGACTGGTTTAACCTCTTTAGCAATCACTGCGCTGAGACAGTTTCTGGCACTCTGAGCAGTCATGTTCCTCAGTGCAGGCTTCTTTATATTCATCTTTCATCTGTCTTGTAGACTGTAAATTCTGCGATCCAGAACCATCTTTCATCAGTGTTTTGTAGAAGACTAGCACAGTGAGTTTTGAGCCAGGACTCCAATATGAATAATAAATACAGTTCTGATAAAGTATGCTTCTGAAAATGGAAAAAGAAAAAGATTCAATGCAACAAAATATCAATGACTTTTATGATGTTTTATAGACGAGTTGAAAAGTTTGGGTTTGTTCTGCATCAGCCCTGCTGAGAAACACAAGCAAACACTAATTGTTTATTGTCTCTCACATGCTGCTGACTAGATGTCCATGGGACCATTTGTAAAATGAAGTCAGTGCTATCCTTGTGTCCTTGCAGCTCTCTGATCACAGGTCACTCAGTGGAAGACATAGAATTATTAAATACTGGCAACCAATTCCATAATAAAATAGTGCTTCTGACCTGGTAACAGAGATCCAGTCTAGTGATGCCAGTAACAGATGTGTGTGGTGAAATAATGTCACCCATTGGGTCCATAATTTCAGTAAGATCAATTCCTTAGTAATAACAGACTTCAAAATAATTTTCTGAATTTCTGGGAGGGGGGGTGCAGGGAGCAGGAATTATGGAAACATGAGCAAAACAAAGGCTTTCAAGTTGCCTTTGTCAGTTCTTGTTCAGTTTTTCTGTGTTTTCAAAAGAGAATGTTCTCCTTACCTGCAGCCAGGTTGTAGGATTCAAACTGGTCCTGAGCTTTGTGTTCAGTTTCCTAGTCCTTCCTTTTCCTACTTCCTTTTAAGTAATCTCCGGGAAGGACATCCTACATGTGCACAGAGAGCTCCACTTCCCTTTTCTGAGCTCTGAAGCCCTCGTTTCAAGTGAATGCTCCTGTAAGAAGGAAGACAGAAGTTTGCAGGAGGAGAAAGGGTAATATCTATTTTAAATGAGGCTAGTAGTACGTGTCCAGTTTGCTTGTTAAAACCAACAAAACAAGGAAAGAATTAATTCAATTATAGGACAAGAAATTAGTGTGGAACTTGGTTCGGGTTTCCTGTAAGCCACATGGTTCCCCTGACAACCAAAGAGGGGGAGCCCCACCCTTGTAATGCCTAATGAAAGTAATCACCGTGATTCCAAGGAGTTCAAATGTCAGCCTGGCAGGGCAAGATTTTTTGTCTTCTTAACAACAACAAAAATCTTTGTTCAATTTTGAGAAACTGGGGGAAGAGTGGATTGTTGCCGTGTGTAATGTTTGTTTAAAGTCCTCAATCTGGTAGATGAAGGAGGAGAGCAGGGTAACGTGTAGTGGAAAAGCACATATAGTTTCCAGTTCTTTAGGGACAGAGTTGCCTGAAGGTGGCTCCTTTTATAAGGATGAGCAGCACAGTAGGAAAATATACTGAAAATAATCTCGTGTCTCTTTGGAGATTTTTTTTTTTTTTTCTTTGGATACATGAGGCAGCATTGTGAAATCCTGGTACAGACCTTTTAATTTTTATTCTGCTCTTTTTAATTTTTATTCTGTGAACGTTAGCACCTCTCTTCATCACACATCCCTGTAACCTGTTAAGTGCATAAATTCCTCCTTAGTCATTCAGGTACCTTCTTCAATGCTGATCTGCCATTTCTAGTATGACCAGGAGAGATGTGTAATACTGTAGATTTTCTGTCTGCATTATCGATGAAAAAGTTCCAGAGTATTCTGGTTGGTTAGTTGCCATAGGTGAAAGAATGAAAAATATTTTTTTCCATATTTTTGCCTGTATTAAATTATTACATGTTGAAAGGTTGTATGCTAGTGACATAAACATCCCAATGTCAGCAACACATTAGATCTAAACTGTTGCTTGTTGTCCAAGCACTGACAAGTTGGTGTTAGTATATAGCAAAAGAAGATTTTGCAAACCTTTATCAGTTTGAAGTCACTGTTTCGATTTGTTAATCTCTTGTAGGTGTTAGGTAATTAGGATAGGGCTTGAGAAAACTGTCGGGCTATAGTATGAAATAGATTTTATCATAAGAATATTTCCATTATTTAGCTGGATTTGTAAAAGCTATAACTCCAAATATGAATCTGTGCCCACTGGTTCAGGTAAGTTGGACAGGTAAACTTTGCCCAAGGTGAAACACAGAACTCTGTTTCAAACAACTGGAACCAAGATCAAAAAAATGTATGGAGGTGGTGACAGGTTGCATCCCCAGGCGAGCTTTGTTGCTGTGAAGGCTGTTTTAATCAGACTGTCCTCCTGAGTATGAGGGCTGCCTGTGCCAGGAAAGGTGTTTAGGTTTTGCACATGCATTGTGTTCATGCAGCAGAAACTGGAACTGAGCAAAGGTTAGGTAAGATATGATAGAATAAACAGTGAATGGGGATGTGTGTGAGTGTGCCACTGGGGTAACAACAGGGAGCATGCAGGAGTGCAAGACAAGAAAAAGGAGCATGAAGGAAGGGCTGGCGCAGTGGGGAACGAAGGACTGAGGGGTGGGAGTGGGGCACAGGTGGTTTTTGGGAGGTGCTGGGGAGAAGGATGGAGACTGTGCACACAGGCTGCTGTCTAGCAGCTCCTGGCACCTGGAGGAGGAGGCTATAGGGATGGGTTTGGTGCCAGCTGGCTCTGGGGGCTGTTCTGAGAGAAGGATGTGAGAGGAAGTGGGTTTTTAGGGCAAGGCACTCACAGGATAATTTCTTGGGGCTTACCATGGTTTGGGTAAGGACCTAAATAAAGGAGCCCACTCATCATGACCACCACTTTCAGAGAAGAGTTGCTTCTGCTTATTTCACTTCGTGATCAAAAGTGGTTGGGTTTGTAAAAAGGAATTTTCCGCATGCTCTCAAATGCAACTGATTCATCTTGGAGAGAGAGGAGATGGCGAGGTGATCTTCGAATTAGTGCCCACCTTCTGCTCTCTAGTTTTGAGGGCCATGGGTGTTTGCCAAAATGTAGGGTAGTGTTGAAAAGGATAATTAATTAAACAAGCAAGATATTATTTGCAGGGGGCCTTTATACTTCTGTCAGCATGCTTTTAAAAATGACTTGTGCCATCACACTTCTGTGACTAGGGAAAATACTGTTTCCTGCTTTTTCAGGCAAAATAAGGGCAGAGAGTTCAATAGAGTATGATAGGGTGTTGATGCCTCCATGATGCTGATGCCCCTCACTGTCACTGGTACCAGTGAGGGGATGCTGATGGCTGTCACACTGCTCTGCTCCTGAGTCCTCTGTCCCTGTGCACAAAGATCACATAGATTTTTTTGTTTGGCTCTCTCCTGCAGTGAAATATCCAGCAGTTACATACTTATTGGCAGCCCAAAAGCCAGAGGAGGCCTGAGTCTGTAGGCTGGGGTGCTCTGTGTCTGCACAGCTGTGGAGACGAGCAGCAATTGCTGTCAGGCACTCACGGCAGCGCTGCTGGCTTGGGGGAGGTGCGCCTGCAACTCCGGGTGCTTACGTGCTCAGAAACCTTTGTTTAGAAATTCCTCCAGCAACTCCTTTACAAGCTTCATCTCTGAGAAAACTAATCCCTTGTTGTAATGCACATAACAATAACAAGATATGGATCAGTGGCAGATGGATACTTTCATACTTGGCATATGGTGTGTTATGAGCCTGCTCCCATGATATTGAAGCTGATGAGTCTTTCAGTTGAATTCACTGAGCCTTGGATCAGGCCCTGGAAAAAAATGAGTGTAATTCTAAAGACAGCTTGAAATTAAAAAGGGGAAAAAAATAAAATAACTTTAAACCTTCTTTTTTTTTTTTCCTCTGTAGAAGTCTGTGATTTTTGGTTATGTATTGTAACTGAGTTGGAAAGACAGGCACAGGGGGATCATACCATACCAATTAAGAGGACTCCACAATGGGAGAAAACTTCTTCTTAATGTATAAATCTTTAGCTTTAATAAGTGATGTTTGAGAGTTAGAAGCTGACTGACTTTGCGGGCAGTGAGGCATAACAAAGCTGGAAATGTTGAAGTGACTGGAAAATATATGAATTATAGCAAACACCTTGCCTCTAAATACTTAAAATTCCCCCTTGGCTCCATTTTAAATCTCCTCAGAGAATACAATTTAGCAAAACTGTCTTTGAGGAATTTAGAAGTATTTTACTCAATTAATGCCTTATTTTAACATTCTGTTAAGGAGTATTTTTATGATTAACAGCACAGAGTTAATTTGCATAAATAAATGTGTTTAAAATTTTGACTGTGTCACAAGACTATAAAAAAAAATATGTTGCTTGAGAGATTTTTTTCTACAAAACTTGATGTGAGTTTCAGTTTGATTCTCACTGCAGCCTGCATCAAATACATAAGATTCACTATAAGCAGCTGACAACAAAATTGTCTTATCAACAAAGACAACTGTGTGGTATTTAATGGATCATATCATTTATAATTTACCATAAGTGGAAGGTGTCTCCCTAATAAGAACACGAAAGAGATTTGTAGGCGATGTAGTTTTGATATTGAGTAACCCACAGGTTTTTTTTTGTTGTGTTGCCACTGAGAGATGATGCTAAGCCTAAGGAATCATTTCTGTGGTTTTACTCTTTGTCAGGTACCTGTTCAGTACCTTGGGTCATCTACAGAAGTTGGTAGAACAGCAGGTTGGAAGGGATCCTAAGGATCATCTGGTCCAAATTTTCTTGGCAAAATATGATTTAGACAAGACTGCTCAACATCCAGATGTGATGGGTTGCCAGTTGGAAAAGGAGCTGTTTGCCACCACCCTCTAGGTGTGACCTGTCAGGCAGTTCCCCACCCACCACATGGACCACTTGTCCAGGCCATAAGACATCCACTTTTCTAGGGGGGAACTGTGGGAAACCATGTCAAAGCTTTGGGGAGGTCCAGGTAGACAATGTCCGTGTCCCTCCCACATCCACTGAGCAGGTTTCTTTGTCATACCAGGTGATCAGGTCTGTCCAGCACAACTTGCCAGTTGTCTTTTCCAGTCGTGTGCTTCGTCTGAGTGGTGATAGCCCCCAAGAGGGATTAGCTCCATAACTTCCTAGGGGCTGAAGGAATAATGATGGCCTCTAATGGCCTAGATTCTCTATCTTGGGGTGACTTCATGACACATTGCCTGCTGTATGCCCAGAATATGAATCTTTGCCTTTCTGTGCCTTTAAAATGAGCCTGAGAGATGAGAGCAGGAAAAAAAACAGCCAGAGGAACTTTTTCAAAGCAATTCTGTGCTTCAAGGTCACTACTCCTCTCTGTTGCTCTTCTGGTGTGGGCAGGAATAGCTGCTGTGGCAGAGAGGGGAGGAAGCACCTTCCTTGCTTTCCAGCCAGTTCTCGGCTCTGTTTTCTTCAGAGAGAGATGGGGAGTTAGATTCCTGTGTTTCCCTGGGATTTTGGTATCTTCTTCTTCTCTTCTGGACTTGTTCAGAACACCAGAACATCAAAACCTCACTGGGAGACCTTCCCCCGGCCTGCAGGAGGGTCCCCCACGCTGACCCAGCTGCAAAGAGGAGAGACAGAAATACCACACCCAGAGAAGGACTCAAATCTTCCAAGTTTCTCTCCACAGCAAGAGATTTTATTATTTAGCGTTATTATTCTTTTTCCGTGTGTTTGTTAAATAAATAGTTTTGTTTTTCTTCACTTTCCTCCAATGAAATATTTCTTTTCCTGAACCTGGTGGGGAAGGGGTAACTACCACCTGCTTTCTGTCAGAGAAATTTTGTCTCAAACCAGGCCATCCTCTCATCTCTGCATGCACTGGCAGATGCCCTTGTAGTTCCCAGTGGATATTTGTCTGCTTTTCCACGTCTGGAACAATTCTACTTTGATTTAGAGCAGACTCTGAAGCTCACAGTGAACCCAAGGGGGTGCTCCACTTGCTTCCCTTACCTTTAAAGGGGATGAGATGTTTTTGTGCTTCCATGGGAGAATTCTTGAAAACGTCCCAGCACTCACCAGCTCCTTTAGCCTCCATGAAAGATCCCATGGAGTCCCTCCCAACAGAGTTCTGAGCAACCTCCAAGACTAAGTTTTTCCTTGGAGATCTTGACCCAGATGAATTAGATAAGGGCTCCCACAATCGCTGTGGTTGGCTTCTATACATTGAAGATTCTTCTTAGCATAGAATGTGATAAACTCTCATTGCCTTCTTTTTGAAACAGCCTATAACCACCCATCCTGATGCTCCAGGAATGTGGCAGAAGGGCATGGGCTGCTCTCCCAGAACCCAGCTGCTCCTGAGGGGCTTTGGTGCCTGCTTTTCTTTAAAGCCACATGATGAAACGTTTTGCACCCAGGTTTATGCTCCAAATGGGTGACATTTTTATGATGAGATCGTATACACTTTTCAGTGCTGCTCTCTTTTTTATTTACAGATAACATTAGGACTGTAGCTCAATGAACTGTACTCTTCAGAAATAAAAATAACTCCAAGATGTGGTTTCTAATGAAGAAAGCTATGAAATTTACTTATATATGGACAAAGTTTTAATGTTTTTTTTTCCTCTTGGATTGTATTACTTGAGTTCTGGCAGTGCTATTTGGGGAAATTTACAGATCAGGTTTTTTTTCCTGGTATGCACTAATTTTTATTTAATAGGTTATTTTATTCTATAGTGCTTTTCGATATAAGCAAAAGAGCTTCGCTTGTTACTAGCTGAACTCCATGCTAGAAAAATGTGTTGTGCTCTTTGTAATGTCCTCTTTCAAATGAGAAATACATATATTTTATCAAAACATGCACAAATTACTTGATTTAAATTCTGATTGAGAAATTTCAAGTCTCTTCTGAATGGGCAAGGCGCTGGTAGAGCAGTGCATTCCAAATAGCTTGACTGTGGTTTCCTTCTCTTCACAGTTGTTGTTCAAAACACATAAAGATTTTGGAAGCACTGTAGTGAGAGATTTCCTGCTGCTGGTTCTAGAAATTCTGCCAGAAGGAATTTATAATATGCTTCTCTGGGATGGCCATGAGCACTTCCCAGCTGTAAAGATGTGGATCAGCACTGACTGTCTTCCCTCTAAGCTTGCTCCTTTTGCTAGTTTGCCTTACCGTTCCCACAGTATATTTTTGTGGTACCAATTCCAAAATCATCTAGAAATCAAAGTTAGTTGAATACAAACAGTAGCAGACTAGAAATGCATGATCTCAGCATTCTTCTGAAACCTGCTGGCCAGAGGCATCTTTCCTCTGCTGTTCCTCGCCTCTGCCAGTGAAGTGAAGAGCATAACATTTGTATTGCTCTCTCTGGAGCTGGAATTAAATTCTTCCTTTGGTGACCTTGGTCTACTAAATGGTTGTAGCTAGTTTTGTTTTTCCTACTTTTTTAAAACTAGCTGCAGATGAACAAACTTGAAGCTTTCAGACACCCACAGCTACTGAAGTTCATTAGGTTCTGTAATTCTGAAGGGTAATAATTGGCTTCAATCTTCGTAGTATAGTTTTCAAAAATTATGGGTAGATGGAGTAAGAAAAATTGCATGCAGAATTTCTAACAAGTTTTAGGGGAAAATGCGGAGAAGAGAAGGCTTGTGTATAATGCTGGGAAATTGAATAGAGTGGTTTTCAGTTTGGTCTTCCCCTGCTTTGTTGTGTGCCTTTGGGGAAGCTGCTGGACACGTGTGCCTGCTTTCTGTATTGCAGAGATAGCACGGAGTTACCTCTCTCTGGAGAGTGCTTGTGTAACAGGTAACATGGCCACACTGCATGCATCAAGTCCTGGAAGTGTTTTCTTCTTTCTCTTCTTTCTCTTAATTCATTCACAGCAGGTCGTGCTTGCAGAATTGTGTAATAAACCGAACCACAATAAAAATTTAATGTGAAATGAAATTAGGCTTATAGATATTGTTACCTTTGTTTACTATACTCCATTGGCACAGGCTCAAAAAAAAAAAAAAAAGTGTATTATTTTACCAGAGGAAAAACAAAAGGCAGAAGTGTTTTAAAAAACAGGTTTACTCTTTTTTTTCTTCTTTTTCTAATTAGTCTTTAAGTAAATTATGTATTTGAATCTAGTACAGGAATAAAAAAGAGACTCTCTGAAATTGCTAAGTAAAATTACTACATGACTTTTTATTTTTGCTGGTAAACTGTCTTCTCATATATTTATAACCAGTTTTTGGTTACTTATTCCTTTCCTGGTTGTTCTATTATCCTTTTTTATCTATAATTGTTTTGTATATTTGCTTTTCTCTAAAGGATTCATACACTTGTATGGCTTTGAAGTTCTCTAAGGTGGACTGTCCTGCTCTGTGTCCATTTATGTCATCCACTTTGTGTGGTTAGACAGCTTGGCCAGAGCAGTTTCAGCACGCAGGCAGTAAAAATGATTCAAATTAATCTCTTTTGCATAAGAAGCTTTTGGTTACTCCAAGTTTTGGATGGAATTGTGCCGTGGGATTCCAGACGCCACCTGTCGGGGATGCTGGAGACTGCGAGCAGCTCCTGCCTCCGGATTGCAGGTGTTATAAATATAAATAATGCAAGAGATTTTAATACCACGGAGCGTATAATAGAGCATAAATAATCGGTTTTCTCCAGGTCAGTGGTTTATGCCGAATAATTTGATTCGCTTCAGTCTTTGACATAAAGCTGCGTTCTGCTTTCTCCAAAGATGCGGAATTGTTTCAAAAGTAATTGATTTAGTCCCGTAATTTTTACTTGGGCTCAGTTTCCCATGGTTTTCGGAAATCTGATTGCAAGGTCTGTTCTCATAGGTGCTGGGCTGTGTCTTTGTGTTTCATCAGGTTTGGGCTTCCCGGGACTTGCTGTGAGCGGAGCTGTGTGCCTGGCAGGGAGCTGTGCTCGGGTCAGGCACATCTGGAGTGGCTCCTTCTGCTCCTGCTTAGGTTCCTCAGGAGCTCACCCATTCAATCCCTTCCAGAGCTCCAGCATTTCCTTGGTTGAGGCTATGATAACGCCTTCATCCTGTCCTTTCTATTTTTCTTTTAAATTAACAGATAGGTAGAAATGCCTTGGGGGGTGTTGGAGTTTTGGTTGGTTGCTTTTGTTTTGGTGGATTTCTTTTTTGTTTGTTTGTTTGTTTGAGAGAGGAAATGTTCACTAGCTTGTTCAGGCTTGAGAAGTGGTGTCCTTCTGGACTGCTAAACCACCATGTGATTTTTTTCACTTATTTTTCCTTATAGCAAGGATGAATGATAAGCTTATAAACTCAATTATAATGCCTTGAATTTTTAATTTACATTGTTGTTTTACATTATCTTTAGGCTGATCTCATAACTCCTTTATAATCAGCTGAAGATAATAACTTTCCTAAGGGGGAAAAAACCCTAATGTTTTTTTCCTAAGCACTTTTAATTATTTTTATTTTATTATGTAAGAAGGAAAAACATTACTATTAAATAGCATTCTTTGGTTTTTTTCCTGGTGTCATATAAGCCCCTTTTGGTACAATAATCTACTCATTGAATATCATTTGTTGTATTATGGCTAAAGGAAAGGAAAACTACATATTATTCTGTCTGTTGTCTGGGACAAGGCATCAGAATATGTGGACCTTTTACTTATTTTGTTATGGATAAGAATAGTATTTTAATTTTTATTAGAAAGTAGCATTGGAAATACTACTGAGATGTAATATCAAAAACTTTTGTTAAAATATTTTAAAACATTAAGCTCTGAGAAGACTTGCTGCTAATTTTAGTAGTCCAAACTTATTTTCTACATGACTGAATCCAGAGATTAAGTTTCAGTCAATTACTTTAAAATAAGATTGGGTCTGAAGAACATGCAGAGTTTTAGAGACAAGATTTCACCTTTATCAAGCTAAGCACCTCAGTAGTACACATTGTGACTTGAAGTAGAATAATTTTGAATGTGCAGAGTTTCCCAATGGGTTTTTTGTACTTGACTCTTTTATTATATCCTCAAAGAGAGAGAAAAGAGAATGACACATCCTCTTTTCTATCCTTTTTGGTTCTGTGGTAAAAGGCATTTTTTAAACTGCAGGACATATTTGTGCTTTCTGCAGTTTTCTTTGTAGGTTTGATTGTACTTTGAGTTATTTTACTCCTAATGCAAACAGTGTCTGTTTGACCCAAGAGTTCTTTTAGACTGCCATGATTTCTGCAGGTTTGTTCTCTGCAGAAAGCTAACAGGACTAACTTGTGTTGGGAGAAAAGAATAAAAATCCACCTGCCATTGTTGGGCATCCATGTGGTTTGCTGCTTACTCAGCCTGTGTGGAGACATCTGTTTGCACAGAAAAAAAAGCACTTTTTTGTTGCTTTGATTTTGGGGTTTAGGTTTGGTTTTGGGGTTTTGTTTGCTCGTGGTTGTTTTTTTGTTTGTTTTGTTTTTAATCCGCATCCTGTTGGTTATGTGTCAGGTCAGAAATTCTGTGATTATGTTAAGTGACTTACTGGGAAAAGGAAAAAAGAAAAGTTTTAGCTGTGTTGTGGGCAATTTTTCCTGTATCCACACACATATTCCCAAACTAGCACCATGGGAATATCTTGGTTTCTACTTTCTTAAAATTTTCCTTTGGTGATAGGTATTCTAATCCTTGTTTTCTGAATGGAGCTACTGATCTACTGTTAGTCCTGGGCTGACCTGGCACATTTAATATCCTGCCTTTTCCCAGTTCTGGAATGCTATGTTCAGACTATAAAATTTAATTTTAGAAACTGTGATGAAAAGTAAAGTGGGTAGGCATTGTACTTTTTTTGAAAGCCTTGGTATTTCACTGTTGTAAATACAAGAAAAACAACTTCTCTGTTTGTTGGTTTATTCTGCAAGGCAAGAGTTTCAATTCCCCTTGGGACTCATGGTCAATGAAAGGCAAATCAGTTTTAATAATGAAACATATCTCACTGTCTGGGTAACTCCAAGATCTTTCAAAAAATTAGAAGGTTGTATCTATAAGAATAAGAATGAATTAGTCGTCTACCCCCTCCTCTCAGTCCACAAGTGATGGTCAGAGAAAAGGCTTAAGGTGAGCCAGAAAATCTGGAAATACTTTTCTAAAAAAAGAAATCCTCATTTTGTGATTTATGATTGTGTCCTTAAACTAAAGGTTATCCTGTTCCATGGCAAGTTTTCATTTTATTTGCTTTGGGTGAGTAATGTGAGTCACTACTTGCTTCCAAATACTTCTGTCTGATTTATCATGGGTGACACAGTTGTCTGCGTCAGCCCTGCTTTCACAGAGTCTGCCCCATTTCCTTCGGTGGTCTTAGATGTTTATTATTGTCCTGCCTTTGCAAGTCAAGAAAGCCAGGTGATGTCTTTGGGGTGGCTGCTGGAGGAATCAAAGCCAACAGGACAGAGCAGGCTCCCTCTGCAGCCTGTTGCTGGATGGGCAGAGGTGAGGTGGTGAGTTCAGCCCTGCAGCAGTGGCAGAAAAGCCTCCCCGGTGCCCTGAGGGGAGCTGCACAGTGAGAGCTGTTTCACACGGCAGAACCAGGGTTAATGTGGCCCTGGGAACACCACTCAGAGCTGGCAGATGTGGCTTCTCTTCTTAAAGAAGGGATGGAAAGCTGGAGAGTGATGCAACCTCCTCTGACCTTTTGCTGTCATCTCAAGTGCATTATGGAGCACACACTGATGGAAAGAGAAAATAAAGGTAAGCAGAAAAACAGAGAATGAATTGATGTGTAAAAAATGTTTTCCAAAGGCAGCTCATATCAAAACTAGTGTGACACTGAGGATTGAGCCAAACTAGTCTTGAGCTGTGGCTTTCCAGCAGAACATGGTGGGAGCCTTTGAGGTGAGAGCCAGGGTGTTTGTGAGGACTAGCTGAGGGACAGATCTTGGGTTTTATTTGTTTGTTTTTTTGGTCTGGAAACTTTTCTTGGTAGGTGAAGTCTGCCATAGTTTTCTGGTGTGTAAAGCTAGGGAGGCACTGGTGGTGGGAAGAGGTATTAATTGTGAATTAATGATCATGCTTGAGAACTTGGTTACCAGGGGAGCCTCGGGACCTGAACCAGGAGGACACTGGCACTGGAACAGCACACATCAGTAGGGTGGTGTAGTTTGGAAAATGACAAATAAGATGCAAAGATACTAAATTATTGCCAGCTCAGTCATGGTCTAAATGTATCTGTATATCTGATGTACTAACAGGAGAGCATCTGTGTGAGACTTGATAAATGTGTTTTTAGAAGACAAGGACTTCTGCAGACTTCCCTGGTCTGACTCAGAAGGTGGAAGGAGCATGTTCTTTTTGGGACAAACATTCCCTGCAGCTGGAACTGCTGGCTTCCCTAACACCCTCAGCCCTGCCAAAATATGCTACAGATTATTTTGAAAAGGCTGCCATTTTTCTTAGCCCCTCAGGGCACATCCCCTTCCACAGGAGTTTATGCACATGTAAAACAAAAAATGAAAACCCAAAGTGAGAAGAGTGAACACCTCCAGGGCATGGCTGCAGTCTATGTAAACAAAGAGGAAAGAAATGTCTTGGATTCTTATTTGGCATCTGCTTGTGGAATAGGTCAGTTTAGCAGTATGGCAAGTAAAACTGAGCATAGCCAACAGTTATTTTTTGAACAAAAGGATTTTCCTGTTACTTCAAATTCAGCTTTTAGTGAGGATATTTGGATGTAAGAGTTATTAAAAAAATTACCATGTAAATGGAAAATTAAAATAAGAATTAGCTACACCTTTATTTTAATACCTGCTACTTCAAATAACACCTTTCAGCTTCCGTGAGTTATATAAGCATTAACTTGTATTCATTGTGTCCCAGAGAGATAAGTGTTATTAACTTGATAAACAATAATATTAAGTAAATTATTTCTTATTTTTCCCCCTTGCTGTTTTCATTATTATTTTGCATGTTTGAAAATTATTTTCGTTATGCAGCTTTGATTTCCACATAAAAAAATTATAAAGCCCTGAAACAAATTTATTATTAATTAGGCATGCTTTATTTTATTTAATCCTCTTTCGGTTTGAATGGAATGTCTTCATTCTTTCTGATACATTAGGTAAAGTGTATTGATTTTTAAGTTCTCAATCTAATGGCCAATAGCAACTGAAAGGTAGTAAATTGCAGTTTGAAAAGAAAAAACCCAACCCATTCCATATTTTGAGAACAGTCTATGAAATAAGGAAAATAAAAGGGTTATATTCATATATATTATATATATATAATTAAATATTAAATATATATATATATACCCTCTTTTATGAAACTTCAACTTCTCATTAAATTACAGAAAATAAGGACAAAATATATTTTTCTTCTGGTTTTGAGTTTAGATTTTCTTGTTGCATTGGTGAGTCTCACATCCATCCTCTTCCCTTTCGTTCAC
This sequence comes from Erpornis zantholeuca, assembly GCA_013400515.1. Taxonomy (NCBI): domain Eukaryota; kingdom Metazoa; phylum Chordata; class Aves; order Passeriformes; family Timaliidae; genus Erpornis; species Erpornis zantholeuca. The sequence continues at coordinate 87,405 of VZTN01026441.1, forward strand.
TGTGGAGTTTATTTTGCCAGACTTCATTCTGGGTTACAGGGTAGAGAGGTAGCCTTTAGGAAATACAAGTTTGTACTTCACCATCAGTGAGGCTTCTTCATTGATTGACATCGTGGACCTCCTGAAGGACAAGTTCTGCAGAAAAAAGCTTCTTCTCACATATTTCTGCTGTTTCTAACTTTAGGTGTGACTGATGTTTCCATAGCAGAGTGGTGGGTAGGGGGTGCCTGGATATACAGCATCAGGCAGGATTTATGGCAGTGTTACTCTTTGCAGTGTATTTACAAACCTAAAATAACTGGCTAGGTAGACTTGTAAGCAACAGTTCCATAGACATGGTTAAAAGAAATCATCTTAGTCCGGGAGTCTGCCATAAATTCACCATAAGTTTATAGGCTTCCTTGGTTTCAGAGGGCTGTTTCTGAAATGCCTGGCTGCTATTACAATTGCCTGAGCATCTCAAGGGAGTTGGATATAAGCACCACCCACCAAAAAACTTCCTGGACCTTTTATCTTCTGCCCTGCACCATTTTCATAAGTGATTTTATGGGTTGTATAACTAAGTAGATTTTTTTCTTTCCTGCCTATATTTAGACCTCCAGTCTGAGCTATGTCATCTTGCCATTATGGTTAAAGTACTGATCCTCTTTGTGACTCCCCTGAATCACATTTGCCTGTAATCTGGATAACTGTGGTGATAACCTGTCAGGCAGATTCCAGGAAGTCTTTGATGCTCAAGGTTTTGCTTCCTAGCAGACACTGCCTCCTGATGATGTGTGGTTTTCCAGCTGTGGCCTTGCTAACAGGGACCACTCATGGGTGTGCAACCCTGGGCAGTAACTTCTCAGAGTTTGTGAAGAGCACGAAATACAACTTTCTTCTGCAGCTTTCTGCCCTGAGTGGTACTGTGTGTTTTATCTTTATTGTATTCGGAGACTGCTGAGTTTTATCTTCTCAGTAGGAACCAAAAAAACTATATTCTTCAGTTTATTGATGTGCTGCTACTATGAAAAGTAGTTAAATTGGTTAAACAGTTTTAATCGCCAGATAAGAAAATCCTGGACATTCAGGAAAACATGTGTAGCAGAGAAAATGTGAGCTACAGAGGGATAGAACAATTTGGGATTAGAGAGACAATGTTTATGATGAAAAATAATAGAATTAGGCGTAAGCATAAAGCTTTTTAATATTAGGAAAGATAGGCACCTGCAGTCATTTCTGTTAATGGACTGCTGAAGCCTCTCTTTGGGGACATATGGAGAAAATAATTTTTTTTTTTTTTTTTTGCAAAAGGCTTGTTGCAGATTGCTTATGAAGCTTAAGGGATTTTAACAGTAGATTTCCCATTAAAATGCACAAACTATCTTCTTCCCTTGGCATGACAGGGATGTCAGGCAGTGCCTACCTTAGCACAAAGGGCAGCCCAGCAGGAGCAGATCTGTGGGTCGAGACTCTGGGTGCTGAGATCCCCACTGCCTGTGCCGTGGGACACCATGTCAGGGGGCTTCCCTTGGGCTAGCTCGAGGCTGCACTGCACACACCTAATTAAAATGGAGAGCATTTGAAGATCTAATTTTGTCCAGTTGAGTCAAGTTCACTTTGTCCGAGTGCTCTGTGAACCAAACTGTGGGAAGGTCAGACATGGGAGCAACTTGATTTAATTGTGTGCTGTGGAGTGTTCTTGCCTCTTCTCCCCAAAAGTCATACAGGCATTTATTGTTATAGTTTTACTCCCCTACAGTTCCATGTCTGAGTGTAACTTTGTATTTTAATATCATCGCTGTGAGGCTGTCTTACACTGAAAATTTTGTGTGTGGTTTTCTCTGCAGAAATCCTGCTGGTAAGCTCTTCAGCACAGGGATATTTCTGCTGTTGTTTTATTCACATAACTTGTGTATTTCTTGAATAGTGCTAAATATGAAAAGAAGCATAACTGTATGTCTGTGTATGTTCAACATACTTTGATACATATTATTTATAAAATACAAAATTGCTGCTTTAGTCCAGATGGGTCATCTTTAAAGGTCCTGCTTTTTGCATCCATGGGCATCAAAAGGAAAACAATACCACTGAGACTTTAAAGCTATGCATAGGCACTTAAAGAAATCAATGAGTAGTAGACTATAGATGCTGTTATAGATTCCACTAAGCAGTGAAGTGCCTCTTTTAGGTGCCAAAAATATTTTGCTCAATCAAAAGTTCTTGATCCATAAGCACAGTTGGCCAAAATTTTCCAAGGAACTTGGGAAGATACCCAGTGGGATTTACAAGTGTGTACTAAGTGAGTACTCTCAAAACATTCACTTTGAAATGGAAGCTAATGGTTAGACCTCCAAAGTATTAAATATCCTTGAATGTATCTGTGGTATTTTATAAAGCATCAGTTTTCTTGGCTTTGTTTGAAAAAGCACTTATAAACCTCCTACCTCATGTATTTGTGGAACTCAAATTATCATCAGACTCTTAGTTCTGCTGGTGTATTTTCTAATTGACTATTGAATGCAACCCTCTGCAATATTAGAGTTGCATGTATGAATACTATTATCTGGAAACGTGGCCACGTATCTGGTCTGCTGCTCCAACAGAATGGTGTCTTTTTTCACTATCTTTATTGAAACCAGTAGGTGTTGGAATCCATTGCTGGGGAAAAGGTGCTCGTTCAGGCACAGAAAGGATTGACTAAAACAGCATCCAGCCTGGACTGTGGTCAGGTCATTTTTTAGCCATATTTCCTCTTTACCATTGCATTTCCCCCACCTACTTCTTTCTGGATCTTTCGGAAATGAAGTATTGGAATGCTGTGGTTTCTCATCCTAGTTGTGATGTCCTGGACAGCAGAGAGGAGGGGCCTGAGTCTCACCTCTAGGGCAGCTGAGTGTCAGGAGAGGCCACTCAGTGAGGAACCCTTGAGGTTCTTCAAACACCGTGGTTTCCTTTATGGGGAGAGTCTACAACAGACCTGTAAGCAGGAGCTGGGAGGTGCTTGGGGTGTGTTTTTCCACCTCCCAGTGCAAGGATGGGCCAGGGTGGAGGGGGAACATGCTCAGTTTAGCCCCTTCCAAGCTGAAATGCAGCTTTAGTGTCTTTAAAGGAAATCACCAATAAATGGATTTATGAACCATCCAGTTTTGATGGAAACGATTTGGAGAGTACTAAATACTGTTTCAAAGCAGGAATGAACTTTCGAACCTTTCACTAATTGTCTTAAATAATGTATTTCTCTTGATACTTATCTGCCAGATAATCTGCAGGGACTGACTTTTTTTCTTTTTTTTTTAAGTCAATTAATTAAACCATTATTTATAATAGTTAATTTTCTCTGTGTACTGTTTTGGAGGAGAAATACCACACTAAGTGAAGAATTGATTTAAAGACTTAAACTACCAAGAATAATAGAAAATCTATTGCTGCTTTCTTTATGTTGGTTTCTTGATATATTCTAGAAAGGTCATTAACTTCAGCTGTAAATCTATGTTCTCCAGAATTGTGTTTCTGCTGATACAGTTTCTCTGGGCTGAATTCTAGTTTTCAGCTGGGTTTTCCTTTTAATAGTAGCACACGTATAAGGTTAGGTGGAGGTGATTAGATCAAAAATTTGCATTTAAACTGGTGCACTTTATTTAATTCACCCGAGTACTTTCATATGGAGTTGTATTCTGAAAAGATAATTTTAATCTGTATATGTGTCTAAAATAGGACTAAAAGGTCCCCAGTTAAAGAGAGCCCTGTGTTATCTATTTTATAGGTAAATATTCACTTTTTTATTTGTAACACAAATAAAATATTGAAAATAACTGTCAGTGTTCCACTACATAGGCACTTTGCCTGTTGGTGCCAGGAAACATATGTAGTATCCTTTGAATCCTCTTGCTTCACACTCCCTAACAGCTTAAATTACTGAAGGGGAGCAGAGCCATTTTAAACAATGTGAGGCCCTGAGAAAGTTTTAGAGAGTGTGCCCTAAATTACTGGTCAAAATTAAAAGCACCAAATGTTTCTGTTGCATCTTGTAGAAACCTAACTCCCTGTCTCCAGCCTTCTGTGTCCTCACCTTTCATCCCTGGGTGCCAAGTCGTGGCCTTGGGCTTCCTCCAACCATCTCACTGCTGGCCCTTGTCCGGGTGCTCCCTGCTCTGTGCCCTCCCCAGGGGAGTGCAGAGATGCCACCTTAGAGCAGCAAGCGCCTCTGGACCCAGAGATTCCCAGGAGCTGCCATCTCCTGGCTTCTGTAGGAAAGGAAACCTCCTCAGGACCTGTGATATGTCCTGCAGGTCCTGTGTGCTTGGCTGGTGGTTCTTACTCTGCAATAGCTGATGTGCAGGGGGGGCTGGAATTGGTTGGACCCCAAAAATCTTTTGAAATGTGAAGAATCTAAGCAGTCTCCTGGCATGGTGGTGCATAAGGCTATTTGGGTATGGAAACTTTATGAAAGTATGAATCCCCTTTACTTAATGATAACAACAGATAACTTTTTTCAATGTAGTATTTCTTGAAAATTAAAGAAAATTCCCCTCCCTCCCCCAGAAATGAGGATGAATAATGTTTTTTAGAAAGAAAAAAGGAACTCCGAAACATTCATAGTCATAGTTACCAGGGTTATCTAAGAATGTATGTCCTCTCATGTGGTGGAGGAATTGAAGTAAATCCACGTGGGGATGGAAAGGTGCATTGGGTATTAAGAAAGAATAATTGAATATATTGCAGGAAAAAACATTGGCACGACTAATATCTGTGTATTGATTTGCATTAAGTGAACCTTGACATTTTTGTTTCGTGAAAAAGAGGGTTAATATTGAAGAGAAAAATTGTTGTTTGAGGGTCCTCTGGTCATAGTTCAGAAAAAAAAAAATCAGAAAAACCTTTAAGATCATCAAGTCCAACTGTAAACAGAGCACTGCAAGGTTTTGAAAAAAATAACATTTTGCATATTGATAAAAAGTAGTAGCTTTTTTTTTTTTCAGTAGGGATATAGAAAGAGAAGAATTGTGAAGGAAAAAGAAGAAACAAACAAAAAAACCCCAATCACACCCCACATTCCCCAGAATGATAATAGTAATTTAAAAAAAGGTGCTGGACATAATAGAAGCTAATGTAATAATTGTAATAATTAATCTCATTCTTTCTCTGTGTCCACTTTTCTAGCTGTTCTCATTTAAAGGATTAGGCAGAAACTGTATTGTATTTTTTTTTCCCCAGCCCCTGAGTTATTGCTTCTAATGCAATCTGGGTGGGTGGTAGCCTGAAATAACTACATTCTTATATCTACTCACACTCGTGCCTTATGCAGCAGCATGTGATGTGTTTTGTGTGCCTGGTGTAAGTGACTCATCGCTTCTGCAGCTCCTGCCCTGCTAGCAGAGGCAGTGCAGCAGGGCTGGGGGAAGCTGTCCCTTGCTGTTGTGCACTTCTCTGACGGCCAAAGGCTGTACTGAAGTGACCCCTGTGCAGCCACCAGTGCCAGCCCCACAGCAGTCCCCAAAACCCTGCTCACACAGGTTTACCTTAGCAGGGCAAAGATTCCCAGCCTCTTCCTTCTGCTTGCTTATTTCTGGGCTGTTTGAAATTTATTGCCTCACTTGGGTTTATCTTTGCTAAATTTCAAGTTTATCTGCACAAGTAATCTGTCCTGACTTCCCTGTCGTTTGTCTTTGTTCCCTGTGCTAATAATAATAATAATAGTAATGCAAAAGAACTTTATTAAACACTTTTAGAGCACTGAACAGATTATATTTAACTAAAGAGGTAGTTAAGAGAAGTGGATGAATTAAGGTGAAAATTTAAGGCTAACGTTTAGGTCACCTATTTCTTTCCCCTTATAATTATCTATTACTTACTTTGTAAGACCTTGTCCAATGTGAAACCTTGTGAGTAGCCAAGCTTCCAACAATACCATGTTCAAGAGAGATTTATTTTCCTTTCACCCAAGTGTCCTAATATTTATTTAGAACATGTTGTAGGCTGTGCAGCAAGCCTTAAACCTGATGGAAACCCCAAAGGCAAGGAGAGGATGTGTAAGTGGGTGCTGCTGCAGGTCGCTTCATTTTCCAGCTGCTACACATAATTCAGGGAATGCCATAAACTTGAATTTAATCCATGCAGCATGGCTGTGCTGTTCTCCCTATAAACTGTCCCCTTCTTGCTGCTGTCTCTCCCTTGTGATGGTTTGAGATTGGCTGTTTCTAGAGAGATTTTGAGGAATACATATTTCAAAGCACATCTCTGTGCTGCTGCTTCCTCCTGGAGCCTCCCGTCAGGAGCAGGCTGCAGCAGGGCAGGTCTGCTTGTGCAGGAGACTTGTAAGCAAAATAAAAGTATTCCCAGACATCATTCTAGGACCTGTTTTAAGGACTTGTTAATGTAAGGATGGGCAGAACAATAGGATGATTAAAAAATGATAAATTATAATTATGCAAGTTATTAGATGCAGAGCAGAGGGACTGCTGACTGGGTAGCAGTAAGTGCTCATGTCACTTAGCCTTTTTTACCTCTCTGGTGGGTAATAACTGGGTATAATGTATGGATGCAGTTGAGTACCTCTGCCACTGTGTTTTTTAGTTTTATTTCTAGTTTTTTATGAGAATTCCCTTGCCATCTGTGTGGGACATCACCACTTCGCCAGAGTATCAAGAATCAATTATTGGCACAGAATCACAGAATAGTCTGAGTTGGAAGGGACCCAGAAGGATCATCAAGCCCAGCTCTTAAGTGAACAGCCCATGCGGGGATTGAGCCCACAACCTTGGCAGTACTAGCACCATGCTCTGAGCTAATCCCAGGCTCTTTTTGTTGTGGTTAAAGCATTTCAGAAGTAACCTCCTGCCCACAGCACTTCTTGGAATATGAGCAGTGAGCCTACTCATATTCTGATAATGAATGGTGGTAGTGAAATTCAGGGGGTTTGGAATTCTTTATTTTTGTTTGTTTTGAATATTGACTCCACTACTGGCTGTGACATAAATGCAAGCTACAGTCTGATTCTTTGCATACATTAATGTGGGTGAGTGATCTCCAAATAACAGAATATGGTTTTGAGGAGTTTCAGTTCAAAGTTGCAGAAATTTTTTTTCTAAGAGAGTTTTTGACTAAAATCTCAAAAACATGAAACACTGACTTCTGTGTTACAACAATATACAGTTAATGCTCTGTGTTCCTTACAGTTAAAGCCTCTGGGTGCCTCCTTAAGTTTAATTCATCCAAGTTTTCCAGACTGATTTTTTAAATGGAGGATGTATTGTGATTGCATTAAGCTTTCCAGAGTTAATGTTACTCTGCAGTTGCACATAGTGTTGACAGACCCTGGTCACTGAAGATAGTGCTTTAAAAAGAAATGAATAATTTAATCTCTATGAAAATGTCTTCAGGTGAAATCTAGCAAATATGGGGCTCTTGGACAGAAACCACTGCTGACAGGAGAGCATTGTTCTATCAGCCAGGGAGATGGGAGGAGTGTGAGACTTGCTCGTGAGGTAATTATTGTTCATTATCATACTGAATTACCAAAGTGTCAGATATACTAAAAAGCCTCTGTGATATTGCCTTGGGCATTTTTCCTTAGCAGCTCCTCAAAACAGTGAAGGAAATAGCCATTTGGATAATATTGGGATGGACACGATTTTTACAGAATTCATACTTGTAATAAAAAATGTAGTGCAAATCAGCAGACAGGCAGAATGAGACAATGTTGGGAATGCATTAAATCACCATGGATTTTATGAAACAAGATGATGAAGTATATTAGAATAAGATGTACAGCAGTTGCATGATACACCTAAAAAGGTGTTTTCCTTTCTCATGTTTGTCACATCTCTGATGCTTTTTCTTACTTGTTGGTCTCCAGGTCTCGTGCAGTATTTGTAACCTTGATCAGATTTGTCTTGAGCTCAAGTTTGTGCTTTTAATTTAGTCCTCTGCACCTTTTGAGTGCTGCACTGTCTTTGTTACTCTCCCTCTGTGATTCTAAGAGAAGATATTAACATTGATTGAAGTCTCCAGCAGCTTGTTCTCTGTGCTTCACAGGCATTTAGTCCTGTATTCACTTTCAGTGTGACAATTAAAATCACTTTAGTTCATGTCACTGGAATTAATTGCCAGTATTGCAGGTGACTGGGAATTCAGCTGGCTCAGGACAACTGTGCTTGGTAGGTTTCATGTCATCATCCTTGTGATGGCCTAAAAAGTAAGAGAGTGAAAAATCTCCATGAAGTGATTTGAAGGTTTCTGAGTCTAAAAAACTGTAAGCAGATTATGTATTCCTTATAATGTGAAATGCACTTTGAAGTATAAACTGTCCAGGGAAACATTTAGCAGAAGCACGTTTTTGCCTCACCTTTTAAATATCTACTCAAAATACATATGTAAAGTAGTAGGGGTTTAATAGTTGATTGGTAAATTGATTTTCCAGCTGCTGACTTCATAAGGAAAAATGTTGACTTTGATATTATGGTATATAACTCAGGATCCACAGGAGCACAGATTTAACTTAGCAGCAGCTGTCAGAGAGGGAAGGGGAATTTCTTTTAATGCCATAGGGATGTAGCAGTCTTCAGCACAGACTGCATTTTATAGCAGTAGTTTTTTGTTTAGTAATTGGATATGGCAGAAGAACAGTGAAGTCTGTTAACTGTAATATTTTGAATACTGGTGATGATTTAATGCAACCCTTAAAAAAATTGAAAGAGATATATGGAATAAGGGTTTTATTTTCATGTCTTTCCTGAAATTTTAGGGAGTTTTTTTTTTTTTTTTTATTCTTTCAGTTGGCTTTTAAGGTCTGACTTTGCTGTTTTTCTTAACATTGGACACATGCTAGGAAGCATTTCAGGCTGGTGTTCCCTCCTGTCAGTAGCAATAAGATGGCATGCAGAAAGATCAGCATTGCTTTTAAAACTCACTTGTTACAGTTAGGGGAAAAACATGTACCAAGTAGAAAGCTCTGAATATTTGTAAGCACATCCTCCTGAGAAAACCTTTTTACGATCAGGGCTTTTGCAAAGGTTCTTTTACAAAACTACTGTTCTTTTATAAAACCTGCTTTTCACTCCCCTACATTTTATGTGTTTTTTAAATTGTCCTCTACTGCTGTTTGCTAATTATCTGTCTTTCTGTGATTGTGTTCTCACATTCTCATGTATATTGATCTTTACATCTAAGGACATCTCAAAGTAAGTATTAAGCAATGTGTTAATGAAAAAAAAAAAAAAAAAGCACACCCAAAAAGCTCAGGAAAGCAAACAAGCAAAATGAAACAAAAAAACCTCCAAACAAACAAAACCAAAATAAACTCCCACCCCCAATTGTATAACCCCATGTTATACAATTTCTCATATGTCATTGTGTATCTTTCACTTTTATCACTGATTGCATCTGTGTTTCTGACAACTGGATTACTTCCCTTCTTTATCTAACCTGGACAAGGTATTTTCTGGGAGGTCTCTACCTTGAACCTTGTGTCATCCCTTTTTGGATCTGTCAGCATTGCCTGGGCACAGCCAAATGCCACAAGCCTGTATTTACCCCTCTCCTGAAGGGGAACATCCTTAAAACATTACTGGTGTACTGGTGACTCCATCACTCCCTTTGTGCTGCCCCAAGAAACTTTATCATGATTATCACAGAAAATATGTTGGAGGTGGGTTTAGACCAATGGTCATCATTAGTAGTAATGCTTTGTATGCTTCCACCTTGCCCTGATTTTCATTTGCATTTCTCCTATATCCTCCACAAGTAATCATAAAAATTATTTAGGATGGGCACCATTTTTTTGACGGAACTCATGTACAGCACTGGGGGTTTCTCCTGCACATCTTGCTGCAGAACCTTCCACCTGCACCTTGACATGATTTACGGATCAAAGTTGGAGAATATCACCCCTCCTTTCCAAGTGTGAGGAAATACTGTGGTGTATGAGGAATAGAAGTCCCACATTTCTCTTGTCCACCTCTCCCTATACTTGTCCCAGGGTGCTCTAAGTGCAGGGTTATATGGCCCCCAGTTGGTACTGGGGCAACCAGAGCCCTTTGGAAATCCAGCCTCGAAGCTGGGAATTGTCACAGCAATTGGTCAGAGGGTTGATGTCTGAACCACTCCATGGCCAGAAAAAATGAAAGGCAGCACCTGTTACTATTTCAGTCTTCAGATCTAATTTCTACTCATTAACTGCTGTTTCTGTCTGTCTTACCTTATTTTCAGATTACTGAAGAAATAATATTTCCTGTTCCACAGTCGAGTTACCACATTGTTTTTTTTGAAATGCCAGGCTGTAACTGTTGCCAATTTTTATTTTTGTTTAGTTTCTTTGTCTCTTGCATTTAGCATTCATTGATGGAAAATACAGATACTCCAATATCTGTATTTCTATTTATAGTCATTCTTCATTTTTGATGTGTTACACAATTAATTTTGCTAGCTCATGATGCTAAGATTCTCAACAAACTATTTCAGCGACGGTGTTGGAATTTGAGATGGTAAAAAGTTTTACTCCATAAAATTCAGGGGTAAATTTGACAAATGATTGGAAAGATCTGAAGAATGACCAGGGATTTTTTTGTTTAGAGATTTTGAGAGTACTAGAATATTTTGCCCTTGCTACTTGATAGATTCAGATAGTGCATTCAAGGTTATTACTCAGTAAGGTAATAAAAGAATCTTCCAAGTAAGCTTAAAACAAGAGAATTGTTACAAAGTCCCAATCTTCAAGAGAACTACTTCCAAAGCTTTATAGACATGGAATTAGAGCTGCCAAGAGGGAGTAGGGGAGAGAAGATATGTAATTGTATTTCAAACTGCAACCTTTTTCCCCCAAAATTCTATTATCCATAAGAAATATGATTACAGAACTTTAACATTTGTTGACATCTTGATTTAGAGTTGTGATTTGTAGCCAGTTTTGGCTGAGAAGATCTACAAAATTGTTAGGAAAAAATAATCTTTTAAATAATTTTGTTCCTCCTAACCAGATAAGATGATATTGGTTTCTGTTCATGTAAATACTCTGTTGTAGCAAAAAGAATGCTGTATATGTGATGTTACAGGCTTTGCTCTTTCTTCTCATTTTCCTCCCAGTTTTCAGCAGGATACAAAAAGTGAGTTTCCATCAAAGTTTTTCCAGAATCAGAAGCTTTAGTTGGTTTTTGTTTTCCTTTTATGTAGGATTTTCTTTTCTTTTCAGAGTGACATCATGTTTCCTCATACAGAAAAGAGAATGGAAAAAGAGAAAAGAGTCTTAAATTGTTTTGACAAACACATTGAATATTTTACCTTTGTAAATTCAAGGTAGGGAAAAGTTCATTTATTGTGGGCTTTTTATTTAACTTCAATTACTCTAACCAACTGAAATTACAGTGCTGGAGGTGTTTCAATAATATATCCTGAGGATATTTCAGTTACACTATTTGAGGGTTTCTTATTTGCTTCCTAACAAAACCTTAACTTCATCCACTGAATGATTTTGTGTGGAAGACTAGAGCCTCTCTTCTCCCTTTTGCAAACTTAGTGGCAAGGAACATTCAGTTTTAGAGAATTCTTTCAAGATGCTTAGGAAATAATTTTCTAGCAGGTTCCCTACTAGGTGAGTTGGTGTACTTGCAATAGTTAATTTTATACCATTTGACAACTTGATGTCCAATTTTGTGGCTTCAGAGCCAAAATATGTCTACAATGCAAAGGGCATGTTTTCAAAGTGCTCTGTCTAAAAAAGAAAAATTAAAACCAAACCAAAACAAACACAACTTGGCTCTGCAGAAAGTGTTTATCAGGACAACTCTATTCCATAGCTTAGGACAAATATAGGTACACTTTTAGACTTAGCCAGAGATTGTGGTGGGCTGACAACAACAAACACAACATAAAAACAAAAAACCTGCTATTTTTCAAGAAAAATATCTACCAGAGAAAAGTCAGCAATATACCCCTTTTGTTCCTTTCTTTTTTTTTTTTTTTTTAAATGTTGCATGTGTGTGTTAAATGATCATGATAACAGAGTATGTATTAAGAGTCTCCTGCTGCTTGTCTGTGCCCTGTGACAAAAACAGCCCAGGAAAAACATGCTGAGGCGCTCTTGAGAGTGGGCAGTGAGGCTCCTGGAAGGTGTGAAGCATGAGGAGCTGGGGGAGTTGGTGCAGCTGCTGGGCTTGTTGGGAGCTGTTGTGCAGCTCGATGGAGCTCTGCAGGCCAGGACGCGTTTGGCACTTCCTGCGGGATGGGCACTTCATCTCCAAAGGTGTGGGGAACCCCTAACTCCTGATGAATTCCATTAAAATAAAGAATATATTCCATGCTGTAAAATAAAGGCATGTAGATTAAACCACACTTGACGAGAATAGAAAGTTGAATATTGGGTGGTTTGACTCTATATACACATTTTGAGCACGTACCTGAGCTTAAAACTTAAGGGCAGTTTACGATGCCCACCTTAGTTTTAAGAGGTGGTTATGATAAATGCTTACAGGAATTACGTTTAGAAGCATCTCTCTCGTGTCAAAATCAGATTGTTTACTACAAAGTAGGAAACAAATTTCCTGATGAGAACATCAAAAAGCACACAGAGGAAATCTCTCATGGCTGTCATTAGTCATACTTAGTTTTCAATATTATGAAAGCTGGTTTCTGTGTTATATAGGCCTCCTGCTGAAGACGACTTTATTTCATCAGCCAATTTCTGCTTTTTTCCCCTTCCCTAGAGATCTTGCACTAAAGGAAATCTGTTGATCATCACTGGATTATATTCATGTGCTTTCCATCTTCAGGATAGCTTCTCTATTCTTCTGTGTGTTAATTTATAATAAGAATTCCCCCCTTTTTGTTCTTTTTTGATTTTTTGTTTGTTTTGTTTTTGTTTTGGTTTGGTTTTTTTTAGATTTTATTTTTATGGTGGTTTTCTTTTCTTCAGAAACTAATATTTGCTTATTGCAGCAACTCTGTGCTCTGGAGAATATTCAATTCCTGGTGTTTTACTCCATGTTTGATGAAAAGATAATTTCTTTACCTTTTCCGATAAATACAAATGTGGCTTTCTCTTGTCAGAGAAAGAAATCCTTTTTTACTATTGTCAGAAAGACTCTATTGAACTCTGACCAAAAATATCTTATTAATCCTTATCCATTGTATTTCATATCCACTGATCAACTCCATATTTCATTATCTTTTGTGCATAAATATTTGGTTGAAGTTACTTTATAACTCCTTTGTTTGTACTTTCTGGAAGTTTTTGAGACAATTTCAAATTTTATTTGTTTTTTAGTTATACTGGTTTACCTCATATAGTGAAACACATGTATTGTTGAGGTAAAATATATAACATGTTTGAGAGACAAAATCATAGAAAACAACACTTGCATTGTTTGATACTTCCTGAGAAAGTAGGTGTACTGTTCCATTATTGTTCCTTTGTAGGAGTAATTTACTTTATTGCTCTTACATTCTTCTCTGTTTCTCAAAGGATTCCATATGGCAGCAAGACAGTGGCCATATATGAGCATGTATTTAACTGAATTGTATTCTAGCTTGACGTTAAGATTCAAAGAAATGAATAGTCTTAATGTTTTTTTGCAATATATCTATAGCAGTCTGTATGTGTCAATAAATCAGTCTAAGAAAGCTCCTGGAAATGAGTGGTTTACCTGTTACGTAAGAAGAAAGCTTTGCATTTTTAAAGCAATTTTCATCTGCTGCTATGGAAGGGTAACAGATGCATTATGCATGATGCTCCTCCTCATTCCAATGCAGATTTCTTTCTGACTCTCTTGCATTCACACATTGATCTCCCAAGCACTAAACCTCTCAAGCCTCATTTTCTTTGTGCTTAACATACCTTCATTTGGCATCACAGCTTCGGTTAATAGAAGTGACAAGGTAGATTTTTTGATGTGACCGTTCCTGTTTTGTGTGCCTGAATGGATTGAGTGTGGCAGGGGAAGAGTGGGGAGGTTGATTTGGGTTTGTTTTGTTTGAAAGTTATGGTGAATATTCCCTGCTTCCTTCTGTAGTAACTCTCTCTACAGTTTCCTCACTGCTCTAGACAGTTACAGACAGTAATAAACTCCACCCTGAACTTTATTAATTAGACTGTGGAGGAGATAAAAGTGAAACACAGAGGGAATGCTTTCAGTGACAAGCTGTAGTATTAATGAATACTGAGGCTGTTCTAACCTCAAAAAGCATTGGTCTGACTTCAGATGCTGTTTCCCACCTCTCTAAATTTTCTTTCAGTGAAATCTGGGCAAGTGAAATAACAGAAGAGAATGGCTCCAGCTGAGTAACTGCCATGCATCCATATATTCACTCCTGTGTTCATTGCAAGTGTGGGGGTGTGTAGTCCCAAAAGATAAGGGGTTAATGTGTATGTCTCAAACACTGATAGCCAGATGGCCATGGCACCAACCAAGGGTTGCTGGGAGCAACAGACAAGAGTTGTTGATAATAATGTGCCCCACACATGGGAAAGAGCAAGTTGTGGCTGGAGAAGGGGGTCATGTGCAGGTAAGGCAGCACTTTTCTGGGTGAAACATTCTTCTTCTAGTTCCTGGAAATAAGCACAACACAGTCCAGCACAAGGAAAGGAATGAGGCTGAGAAGTGGGCATGGAGTATAGGGTGATCAAGACTACCCAAGACACCCAAAGCCTCTGACCCATTTCCAGAAAGGTCTGGAAGAATGGACATGATAAGCAATTTGCATAGAAAGCAAGAAACTTGTCTTCAGGGAAAGCCAATCTGTAAAGAGGTACCCCCACCAAGCCCTGGTGTGTGTCCCAGGACCCTGGACATCCCATTGGCTGCACTGACATTGGAACCAGGACTGGTGATATCTTTATCTCTCTTTTTTTCTTCCTTTTTTTTCCTTTCCTTCTCTCTTCACCTTACCCATTTATCCAAAACCCACAGCCATGCCCTTCTATAGTAGGTCAGGGACTAACATACCAATTTCCATGCCAAGTGTGTAATTTACTAATAAAATTTCATGAGTTTTTGTAGACCTTCTGGCTCTTGTTATTCTTTTAACCAGAAGCACTTATGAATCTTGGGTTCTCCCTTCCCTTTAGGGGTGGGACATCACAAGAGGCAATTTCTTTGTCTTAAGATTGTGTTGGATGACAATGTTGAATTATAAAATCATTAAGGCTGGAAAAGATCTCCAAAATTGAGTCCGACCATTAAACCAGCCACCCCCATGTGTGCCACTGAATCATATCACCAAGTGCCACATTTGAACACTGATTCCACCACTTCCCTGGGCACCTCTTCCAATGCCTCTGACCACCCTTTCCATGAAGAAAATTTTTCCTATTATGTTGAAGTAGGGACCATAAGGGCTTATATGCATTAGTTGCATCTTGGACAGTGGAGTCGCAGCCTGACAGCTGTTATTGTATCCTGCCAGTAGGTACTTGAATTATTATTCTGTTGAATTCTATGCATTTTACATAAATTATAAAAAGTGGTAGCGCTTTAGGTTTGGGATTTTTTTTTTCTGTTTTATGGGGTTTTTTTAACCAAAAGCCATGTTTTTGTGTAAAAAAAATTCCTTTAATTTGTATTTTCTCCACTTGTGCTTAAAAATGAGAAATTGCAATGAGGCACTGCAGGATCTGAGTTAGGGTGTAATAATTTACACGTATGTTAAGCATAGTCATTAGTATAGTGCCTAGCAACACAGCAGGCATGACTTATTACACAATATAGTGTTTGCTTATTGCCTAAGTGGAAGGCAAAGCAGTTCTAACTGATTACATGTTACAGAGCTCAGTTGCAATAGTCAATTTCCCCACTGTTTCTTGTGCATTTTGCAGGAAAACACTGTGATAGTGTTATGAATCAATTACAAAGCACTCATTAGGAGAAAATGCATATTGAATATATTAATCACTTCCATAATAAATTATATAACCACACACTAAGCATGCGTATTCTATTGGTAAATAGCTTATCATAGTCTAAGATTTTGTTTTCCCCTTTATTACTTAATTAAGTCCATAAATAGGAGAGCAAGGTTTTGAGGAAATGCCTTATAGGAGCTCAAGCATGACAAAAGCACACAAAGCTGGGACAAGTGGCTGATACCCCAGAGAGCTGTTCAGCTCTTGAGAAGGACCGTGGTGGGCTGGAAACATGGGTGGAGAAGAACTGTGTGCAAACCAACGAAGGAAAATGCTGCAGGGCCCTGCACCCAGGAAAGAACAACCCCATGCACCAGGACAGGCTGCTGGAAAGTAGCTCTGGGGAGAAGGAGCTGGTAGGTAACTCTGGGAGGTAACAAGCTGCCCAGCTGTGCCATTTGTGGCCGAGAAGGCCAGCGGGGTCCTGGGGCGCATTAGGAAGAGCACTGCCAGCAGGTAATCCTGCACCTCCACTCAGCCCTGGAAAGGCCACAGCTGGAGTGCTGTGCCCAGTTCTGAGCTCCTCAGGACAGACATAGAGAGCTCAGGAGACATGAAGCTCCTGGAGTGGGTCCAGTGGAACCTGCAAGGATGATAAACGGACTGGAGCATCTCTCTAATGGGGAAAGGCTGAGGGAGCTGGGCCTGTTCTACCTCAGGAAGAGATGACTGAGGGGGGACCTCATCCCTGTGTGTCCCTGTCTGCAGGGAGGGGGCAGAGGATGGACCAGGCTCTGCTCAGTGGGGCCCAGCAATGGGACAGGAGGAATGGACAGAAACTGATGGCCAGCAAGTTCCACCTGAACATGAGGAATAATTTCTTCCCTGGGCAGTGACCAAGCACTGGAACTGAGTGCCCAGAGAGGCTGTGGAGTCTCCCTCACTGGAGATATTCCAGAACCATCAGTACACAATCCTGTGCCGTCTGCTCTGGGATGACCCCACTTGAGCAGGGAGGTTGGACCAGATGAACCACGGTGATCCCTTCCCACCTGACCCATGTTGTGATTCTGTGAAAAACATGGGACTGGAAAATCACATCAGCCTGGGAGCCAGAAGTGCAGATTGAAAAACAGAGATGTCACAGAGACCGAGAAGCTTGAATCCACACATGGTCACCTCTGAATGTCACCTAAGGGGACAGGTGGCTGTGTGGGGGATGTTGGTGGCAGTGCAGGGCTGGGTGCCATGGTGGGTGTTGCCCCCTGGGACCCCACAGCCCCCCAGGACAGCCCCCCGGGCTGAGGGGTGCTTTGCTGAGGGGGTGGATCTTAAGTGGGAGCTGGGATGTGGAGCTGCCAGCACTATTAGTGTTTGTGCTGTGCCATTGATGCCTTAAATGTCTCCCTAGAAACAGAGACCAGATAGGAATAAAGGAATAAAGGAGGGATTTATTGGAAAGGCCTTCAGAGGTACACTCTGGGCTCCAGAGGCTCCTGCCTCAGTGCATCCCAACATGGACAATGACAGCTCACGAGTTCTTCCCACTTTGATATCAGCATCAATTCCCCAAGCAGAAGCCAGGCAAGGATGGAATTTGCCCAAGCTTGCCCCCCTGTCCCCAAGATGAAGGTTTTCAGTTCTCTGCCCTAGGGGGATCTGGCTGTCCTTGGAGAGCTGGAGAGGCTTTGTTGTGTGTGTGTGAGCATGAGAGAACAGCACTTAAGCTTCAGGGAACTGCAGAGTTACACTGGGCAGTGCAGGATTGGAAAAATATAAAAGTTAAAGCCTAAGGAATCACCATGTCCATTTGCAGGACTGTTGATTCAGGGTCTGCCTGTGATCCCGCTTCATCTTACTCTACAAATGAAATCAGAGCATTCTGTTCTTTTTCAACCTGTTCATTCAGGCTGACACATTCTGTAACAGGATCACTGTAATGAGTGAAAGTCTTTTTCCTCAGAAAATACTTCTTAACTTTGAAACAGGTTAGGTTTCCACTTTTCTGTACTGTCCAGTATGTGTTCAAAAATGACCTTCTACTTGTATTTTCTTTTTTATATTAGTGGCTGAAAATTTTTAGGAACAATTTAGAAAAAATATAAAAAGCTGTTCTCTAAGAATGCTTTAAATTTAAGAAAACATGCATTTAATCAAAATGTTTAGTATGTTTGGGCATTATGGGCTTGGAGAAATAAAGCTAATAGCTTTCTCATTTAAAAATACACAAAAGAAACAAAATCTGTAAATGATATTTTGCAAAAAGTTACCCAATTGACATAGAAAATGGTGAAGTAATTGCTTTGGAAATGTCATACCACATGGCACTAACACACCTTGATATTTTACTGTATATAGTATCACAATAATAATTTCACAGCCTGATGTCCATGACATTTCACAGTCCTTGAATAAATTCCTTGAATATTTAAAATCAGTAACACATGCTTATCACCTTTTTCATATTCTTCCTGGTATTCCTCCCTCTCAGAATCAAGAGAAAATGAATTATTTTCTCAGTTGAACAGTTTTTGTGTTGTCTCTGACAGTAAGGCTGATAATAAGTTGTACAAATTACATGGAAGTATAAAATATGTCTTGCAAAGTGCATGATTTAATGCACATCTCATTTTGGGATAGGTAGGATTGTATCAGGCTGTGGATAACTCACTGAATCCAGTCAGATAACTTGAATCTGCAATTCAGTAATGTAAATGAAGCTTTGAGAAACTTGAATATCTTCGAAACAAAACAAAAAGAAAGAACAATCTGGAACGTGTAACATTTACTATGTACCTGTGAATGTCTCCTCAGGAAATAGAGAATATTGTCCCCTAATGTGCTGTGTTCTGTGGGTTTGTAGAGCTTCCTGGAGCAGAGGCAGCCATTCAACCCAACTTAGGCCAGAGAGTACATGTGCCAGGAGGTGTCTGTGGTGACATCCTGCTGCTGTGACTCACTGTCATCGTGATGGAGCCCAAGCCAAAATCCAGGCTGACCCTGGGGTTGGCCTCTTTGGGTCTTGTGGTGCCAGCCTGCAGGTGGAGGTGGCTGGATGGGCCTTTGTCCCTCCCAGAAAACACTGATGCCCTAGAACAGGGTGGGGCTTGTCTAGCTCCTTCCAGAGCTACAGAAATAAACATTCTCTCTCTGGGGAGAGCCCAGAATCTTTCAGTGGCCCTTCAGGAGTTGTTGTGGTGGCAGCAGCTTTGGCCACCTTTTGGTCCCACGGCAGGAAGAGCAAGTTGTAAATGTCACTGTGGGGGCTTCTCAGGGCTGGACCGTGGTCCTTCAAAGGGGTTGGCTTGATTTAGTGGAAGTTGGATGGACCAAAGGTCTTGAGAACAACAGAAAAGTTTATTGCCTGACATGAAGTCACTCGTGTATATGTTAGTGGGTTTTAGATTTGTAGCAGGTATGCCAGAGGCTGCTGAAATCTGTGGTACAAAGGATTCAAGACATGCTTAATTTGGGTTTTATTAACAGATCTTATAGTTAATATTTAAATTCATAAAGAGAATAGTCCATCATCCCTTTTTAAAAATGGGCACTTTGCTTAAAGTATATTTTTAAATCAAAATTTTAACAGAGGGTGGTGGATGGTTGATGGCAGCTTTTCTCACAGCATTCCTTAAGGCAGAGAGGCAAACTTCTAAGTGCCCAGGGACAAGTGAAAATATTATTTTCACTCATTTATAAGGATTGACATAAAATTTCTTTAAAATTGCTGGACATAAGAATCTCTGTTGAAATTCAGTGGCTTATGTAGGGTGTCATCAAAAGGAAACTGCTATACATGACAATTATAAGCTTTCAGCAATAAACAGTGAAGAACTCTGAGAACAGAGGAACAGAGGCCGCCTAGAGGCTCTTTATGTGCAGAACATTTCATTTAAGAGGTTGTTACAATTATACACCATTGCACCATTCGCAGTATTTACTCATGTGCATAATTTCTATGTGCTTTTTCATGTCAATTAATGCTTTTCCAAGAGACCTGTCCTTGAATATACAGATGGCTTATGAATCCTTAAGGGTCTTATAGGAACCTTCTGCTCCTGGGCGTTATGGTTGTGTCCCTCCCATGACTGATAATTGGATGCAGTCGTGCTGAAAATGTTTAATGTGTGAGGATTCACAAAACATTTTTTTTCAACTCTCCACTTTCCCCATGTGCACACATACATCAGAGCCACAGACCATGTGTGAATGTCCCAAAATACATTCTTGTATCAGAAAATTACAGTTTCCACTACTTCAGGAGGAATGAAAAGTTCTTTTGAAAGCCAAACTCTATATGAAGCAGGGAGGAAAAAAGTGTCACTCTTCAGAGATTAAGTTCTTAAACAAGCATTTATTAATATGTAAAATATGGTACAAGTACTGTAGCTAATAGTACAGTAACATAAATATCCATGATGTTGCCTTCTTTAAAAGTTGCATAAATGCAGCAGCATTTTAGATATATATGGTTTTATAATTAATTTCAGCTTTTGATGGGTGAGGTGCAATGGGATTTCCTTGCAAAACACCAAATGGATAATAGGACACAAAAAAAGCGTGGTTGTATTTTCTTTTCTTTTAATCCATGCAGTCATGCATTATTCAAGGTGAAATCCTACTGTATTCATCTGGAAAACAAAAAGCACAGCTAATATTGATTTTTTTTCTCTTGCAAACAAGAGAATATAATTTTAACATGTTTAATTGATGCTACTTTATAAACCACATGACCTATATATGCTAGTAATTTGGTTTTGTTCTTTAAAATTCTTGCTAATGAACCACTGTGAATGAATAAGGGAGAACAAACAACATTTTCAGTCCTGCCTACAAAAAACCAAAATCAAAGCCCACATCCAACAAAGGCACTAAACATGGTCCTTGCTGGAATTGCTCACCTGGATTGCCTGGAAAGGGAATCCCTTTTGTAAGAGTGGTTGTGGGAAGAGGTGGTCTGTTCTTCCATGGTGATGTCAGCAGACAGTATGAATGTTGAAATCCCAGGTTCCGGAAAATCAAACTGAATTATTTTCAAGCATAATTGTATGTTGCTTTAGATATTTTTTTATATTAGCAAAAAATTTTGTCAATAAACAGCCAAATATACTGTCAGTAATTCTTTTTTTTTTTTTTTTGTATTTTACTTTCCTTGCTAATGAGACTTTTTAAATTATTCTCTATATTATTTAAATGGCATTTATTTGCATATTTGAGTTGATGCTTTATGATGTTAGAGGATATATTTGAGAAAGGAATGGAAATGATGCTGCTGAAACAAGCTGGTGTGAATTTGAATCCTGTCCCCAAACTGTAACTAAGCAAAGTCAAGAAAAGTTGATTTAGCATGTCCATGAAAATACAAGATGATGTAAGTGTACAGGAACCACTGCTTGAAATATAAACCAATGCCTGGGGTAAAATTGACTGTACTGGAGTGAATCATTAACTTTGAGAGTGAAACTTGTAAACTTGGATGGAAGTTAAAAGGGCTAAGAGGTATCATAGGGTGAGGAGGATGAGTGCTGCAAGAGTATCCTGCTGCCAAAGCTGTATTGCAGACAAATATACTGACATCAGCTATATATCCTGCATATATTGCTATTAAGTACAAAAACTACTTTTGGGCAGCCACTAAAGAGACATTTGAAATGGGCATGGGACAAGCCAAGATGTAGAATATTCAAAGTAGCAATTATTAAGTCTGAAATATGGAGGTAGGTGAATGCCCTAATTAGCAGGAGTTGCACACACAGAAGCTACAGTATTATGCACACTAGGAAATGAACCATGTATCTTACTATCTAATAATGTCCCATTTTTTATTGAATGCTAAATGTCTTTTAATAACTGGAGCAAGTTGTTGAAGAGATAACATTTCCTAAAGAAGTACAATGGCATTGGTAGGTTTGAGACAGAAACTGAGCTGACATCATAATTCTACACAGGGCTGTGCAGGCTGCATTAACAGCTAATAGCTGTTCCTTTACAGAAAAAAAACCCCAAAAACTAAACTAAACAAGCAACCAAAAAACCCCAACAAAAAACCCCGAAACCACATACAAATTACAGAAGAATATAGAATTACTCTATGGAATTTATTAGAATTTTGGTGCACAAAATTAGAGATTCCTTCTGCTGGAACATTGGACTCTGCAGGATGTCACTTTTTTACTTTGTCACATATTTTTATTTCTCCTGGTACTTGCAGGTGTCAGAAGGTTTGTGAGTCCTGTGGTGCTCCTTGCTCACCATGTTTAGATAGGGAGAGAAGCATCTCTGCTTCAACTCCTGGAGAGAGGTTGCTCCTCTGCCTCTGGACAAGGGTGGAGTCCACCTCATCCATTATGAGAATTAAGACTTGAAATTTACTTCAGAAGAAGGCTGTCTGCTTTTTGGGTTGAAGAGAGAGGGGATGGAAAGGATATGTTCTTTTTTATTTCTTAAATAACAGCATGATGAAAACTCCCATGTGTAAATGGGATCTTGATGGATTTAAAAAATAAAAGATAAAAAGACTATTTCATAGTATCAAAATAATATAAATGTATCTACAAATAAGTGCTTATTTCAGAGCAGTATCCTCTTTCACTAAAAATCAGGACAGCTCTTAGCTCTGGGAACTTGAGTGAAAAATAAAACCACTGACAAAAAGCCCTTGAGCTCAATTATCTTGCAGGATAAAAATCTTGAGTTGATTCTTTTTATAAGCTAAAAGAATAGAAAAACACAGTGGTATACAGCTGTTGTAATGACTTAAATTACTTTTTTTTCTTTATTCAGACTGCCTGGGCAGCATTCACCTCCCCAAGAAACAAAGTGAAGGGTCTCTCAGTTGCCTGAATTTGCTTAGGGAAGTAATGGCCATTAGGAAGCCACATGGAGATGGGAAGGGTGGTACCTTGTCTCTGCTGGAGTTGGCATGAAAGGTCTGAAGGGATTCATCCTAAAGGTTCTCTGTGGATTCCTACACAATATCTCCTCCACAGAATTAAACAGAAACCAGAAGAGAACAGGAAGCATGTTTAAAAACAAAAACAACAACAACAAAAAAAACCAAAAAAACAAACAAACAAAAAAACCCAAAAAAAACCAAAACCAAAAAGAGGTAGTTGAGCAGTAAAAGGAAATTTGTAAGGAACAATTAAGGACATTTATGAGAATAAATGTCTCTAAACCTATTTTTCAGGATTCGCTTCATTTTATTGCAGTAAAGAGTGGTGGCGGCGAATATTTGTCTAGATCAAGGATATCACAGATAATTATTTCAGGTTAATTCTGCAAACAAAATGTAACATCTCATTAATTCTTACTGTGCCTGATGGTTTGGATTCTATCTGGTTTAGATACAGATCAAATCATTACTTTGATTGTATCTGTTGTCTTTTTTTCCTACAGATGCATGCTAGAAAAGATTAATTAACAAACCCAACAGGAGGGCAAGGGAAACACCAGAGCAGAGAATTTTGATGGGTATTCCTCAAGAATAGTTTTTGACAGCATCAGTGTTTGACTGTGCAGCAAATAATAACTGAACAAAGTGTTATACTTGTCATAGTTATTATTATTGTGCCAGAGCAGCTATAAAAATAATATCTGCTGAAACATCTCTTCTGTGAGTGCAGTATAGAAAGCCTGTGATTTATCTGCAAGTACAGGATATGTGTTTAAAATTTGTACACATGTGTGTATATTAACTTAAAAGCACTACAGAGGCCAATTATTTTTAACATCTTGATTTCAAGGTCACTAAAATTTGTTACTTTTTGAAATAGCAATGGAAAAGAAAGATGAAAAAAAAAAAAAAAACCTAAAGATTGCATAAGCTTTTATCTTAGCTGTGATTTCAGGAAGTCCTTATGTAGAGTGTAAACAAACAAAAATCAAAAAAGCAAAATGCATTCCAAAAAGGAGTTGTATCATGAGTGGTAAGTGGAATCAAAGTATATAGTGGAGAAAAAAAGAAAATTGATACAACTTGGTGCATGTTAATAATTGATGAAGACTACATAAATTGACTTTGTTAACTCTTTTTACTTTGATGTTTAATTAATGGTTTAAAAAATACAAAATGTCTAAGAAAGCTTCTTTAGAGGATATTAAAATACTTTTTGAATGGTTTCTGTTTGGAGATTAAGTTTATTGTTATGATTAGAGATATGAACAGCTGCCTAATTTAGAACTCAAGTACAAAGAAAATGAATGGGATAATCAGGAAAATCTGAAGTATCCTCTCTCCTTTTTACATTCCTCATTTAAAACCAAAATACACATTACAGAAAACATCTATGCTGTAAACTGACCTATAACTGCTTTATCATGTGTAATTGCCTGATTTTCTTCCATTTAAGAATAAAAAATTTTGTGTTGTGGATCAGAAAAACTTTACAGAACCTGTCACGATACCATTGTGATTTTGAGAGCTGGATATAACAGTGCTTATAAACAGCCATTTTTTGTTCTATTCTGCTGGATTTTTTTTTTATTATTATTATTATGTAGTTGGCTTGGTGAAAATAACGTTTTAAGTGCTTCAATAAACCTGTTTTTTCTTTTGTACAAAAAGATGCACAAAATGGTGAAATCAGACACAGTCCCAAATTGTTGTTAGAATATTCTCGCTGTCAAGCAACAGACAGAAAAAGTGATCAGGTCACTTTAATGTTTTTTTCCAGAAAATATACCTTCATTTAGTAAGTTTTCTTCATGGAATTAAAAAAAAAAATCAAAAAAAAAAGACAAATGAGTGGCTCTGAAGAAAATAACCTAGGAGGGAGGGGAAATAGGAGGCAGCAAATGTCTGTGCTGCCTTGCTGTAAGTGCTCATGCACTCAGCAGCTCTCTGAGGGGCATTGCTGAGGTGTTATCTCCACTTACAGGATCCCTCATTTGACCAGCAGCACTGCTTCTGCTGGCATCTCAGGGGAGGAATAGGATAAAAAATGTCTAAGGTGCAATATACTGCATTTGGTGCCTGATACTAAAACTCATCTCCAACGAGACTTTGGCAGATTTTACTCATAGAGTCTGACAATAAGTTTATTTTTATTAGGGAGGACATAACCCACGTAGCAGTATTTTTATAACTTTTTGAAGAATTTATGCAGCAAATTTCTTGGCACATGTGGAAATTCCGATTTACTTTTTTTTTTTCCATTTTGGCGTTTTATACCCAAGCCAGTCACCAGATAAATACACTGCTAATTACTAGTGGGACAACTCAAGGTTCCTTTTGGTTTCCTCCTCCCAGTAATATCATCAGAAATCAGAAGGTAGTACTGTGCAATAGGAAAATTGCAAGCAAACCTTTGTGGTGAGGATGCACTTTATTTAGAACAGGAAGTAAATTTAAGAGGATGCAAACCAATTCTGCTAACCCAGCATTTTCCTGCAGCCCCCTCACCCTGTGGTCCCAGCCCTTGGCAAGGCTCCAGAGACATCTGTGATTTGGGGAGGAGTAAAAGTTGGTGTGCACAGATAGCACAGGTCGAAAATGACATGAACAGAGTTTTGGGGGCAAGAATTTGGACCTGTGGTTTACTTTCAGCAGTTCAAGAGCACATGAGTAGCTGCTTTTGCCTCTTTTTTCATTTCCATGTCTCACAGCAATCTAATGAGAGGGGAAGTATGACCTCCATTTGAATGTTACTTTTTATTGTGCAGGAATTATGCTGCCATTTAGGGATAGAAGTGCCCTCTTCTATCCTTATGGACTTGGGCAATCATCATGTGCCCTATTTAAGGTTTTTCTAATGCCTTAAGTGGTCCCAAAGAGCAGCCAGATGGGATGGGTGGCCCCAATATTGCTTGCAATACTCTAGAAGTGATATCTCCACTTTGAACCAGAAAGAGAGAAATTCAAACTCCTTTTAATGGTTTTTCTGTAATTAGATACTGATAGCAGTAGCTGGGAAAGTATTATATGTTTTCTGTGCATATGGTTGCAGAAAACCACTGCTGGTCTGTAGGATAAGAATGTGTTATGGCCTGAACAGTCATAGCACAGACCTTGAAACAGAAACAAGCAACAAGAATTACACCAGAGTACCATGTATTGATCAGGATGAATGCAACCCTGAGAGACACGGGGTTGAGAGAATTACAAAACCAATACACAAGGTTTAATTGTGCTGATGAAGCTATCAGTGTGCTGTCTTGGAGGTGTGTCTCTTGAAAAGTGGTGAGAAGAGCAGGAATCCCTCACTTGGGGGAATTCTGTATCT
This sequence comes from Erpornis zantholeuca, assembly GCA_013400515.1. Classification (NCBI taxonomy): domain Eukaryota; kingdom Metazoa; phylum Chordata; class Aves; order Passeriformes; family Timaliidae; genus Erpornis; species Erpornis zantholeuca. The sequence goes on from VZTN01026441.1 coordinate 113,439, forward strand.
TTATTGATGATAAAGAGAGACTGGACCCTTCCATTTAGTCATTTGCCAATGACTGCTTGGAGCCACAAGTTAAATGTGGATGGCCATTTGTATCAACTGCTGAAAACTGTTCATAACTAATAACACAAATGAAATTGTCTTTAGATTGTATTTGTGAGCCCATAACAAAAAAAAACCCCAAAATACTGCTGCTGCCATGTGTTGGAATAGGGTTGTCCTATATCCTGTACAGTAAAGGTATGTGCATGGGTATTGCCTGCTCTCATTAAAAGCAACAGTAATTTAGTGTCTGGTCTAAGGTTTTGCTGATTATGTTAAATTGGTCTGGTATCCCACTGTTAAATCTGGATGCAACATCTCATCCAAGTAAAGTCTATTTATGTAGCATCAAAAAGGTCCTTTGTGTATTAATTATTTCACAGTTTCTTTTGTGAATGTCTTCTATCTGAACAACCTGCCAGGAGTATACTTATGATAAATATCCATTTTCTCTGACTACTAGCAAAAATATCAAAGTTTTACTATAATTAGTTCTTTTTCAGATCAGTGTATAATCTTTTGATTACATTTCTTATTTCATTTTGGTACAGATAATTAATACCATATCCTGTAACATAATTTCCTATAAAAACAGACTGTATGTGTTCTTTTTATTTAAGAGTGCAGTGTACCACAATAATTGAATTTAATAGACTGGAGGATTAAAAGCACTGCTGTGTCTTGATTACAATGGAGTGCTGCTTTCAGAGTTTCAAGGTGGGAGTTGCTTGCCAGGAATGTGCTTTTGTTCAGCCTGTGAGCCTAGATGGACCCTGGGGAATCTCAGCTTAAGTGTCTGTGGTGGTGACAGGGCTTGGTTGGATGTGAACTTGTCATCCTTTTCCTCTTTCCTCCTCAAGCAATACTGGAAATGAGCTCCCAGCATGGGTGGGATTTCTGGTCTCTCATGGAAAAGATCTCTGTGCTTGGCTCTCTCAAGATGTTTTCCCAGCAGCCAGAGCTTTGCTGTGTTTTTCCTCTAAATCCAAACTCCTTGGTTTTTCTGTCATGCATGCTTGTCCCATGAGCTATTCAGTTGTTGAATTTCTCCAGGTACTTTGCCTCTATTTCATTCATCTTTTGGAATGACATTTGGTGGAATCTAGTCCATGGAGCAGTTATCTTTGTGAGTGGAGTATTTCAAGTGTAAGATGACATGCAGACTGTCTCAAGGATCAGAAAGAAGGATAGCATAGTCGTTTGCCTGGCAAAACCAACTCTTCTATAAATCTGTTAACTCTACTTGGCTTTTCAGATAAGTTCAGTTCAGAATTGACTTGACTTCCTTTGATTTCTCTTGATTTTTCCCATACTTTTGAACAATTTAATTTTTTTTTTTTAAATCCATTTTCTTGTACTTTCTATACTTGTTTTTTTTCCATTTCTGTTACTAGAAAGAATCCTAATTGTGGTGTAACATCTGAAATTCAGACTGATTCTCAACCTGCCATCCTGTAAATTATTATGTACAGTCTTTATTCTCTTAACTTGTATCTGATTTCATTTAATTATCTATTTTTAATTGATTGATAATAATGCAAATTAACTGTTTTGTTATCTAGATGATGATTATTTCTACTGTATCAGGCACAATACTGACAAAAACTCAGCCTTCAGAAAGCTATTAAAACAGAATTTGTGGTTTGTCACACCATTGATTCAGCTGTGGAACAGAAGAAAACAGTAAAAGGAACTGCAGAGTTGTGTCAGTGACAAACAAAATTCACAGTATATTGAAACATTACAAAGCCTTTTGGTTCACAAAGTGCTCATGGTTATCTGCTATATTACATAACTTTAATCTGAGCTGCTTTAGAAAGCAAAAAGGCTCGTTTTTTGTGGCATTAAGCTGTCTGCAGCACAGAGGCTGACATTTTGAAAAGTAAATGGTAAGTTTGAGCATCTCAGAAGTCAGTTTAAGATGGCTTAAAGACTTTAAGAAGTTAAGCGCCTGCCATCTGAAAAGTAGTCCTTTTTGAGGCCACCAAACTTGAACATCCAAAATCATTATCCATTTCTGAAAATTTTGCTCACACAATACCTGCATGGCTTATTCACAAGGTGTCCCCTCTTATAAGCTAGTCACAGGGCAAGGAGCACAAGAAGTCTACGTGGAACAAACAAATGCTGGAAGGCAACTTGGCACACTACAGGGCTTGAATGAGTTGCCTGATTGTCCCAAAATTGCTACAAGCATAGCAAAGAGTTTGCCTCACTTCTAGTTCAGTGTTTTCATACAATGGGTGCCAATACAGCTCACAAAGAATTTGTTCATGGCCAATCCTTTTTCAGGGATTTTATTTCTATATGTGATGGTTTTCATAAGGTTTTGGTTTGATGTATAAGCATGTACTTATCAGGGAGAATTAGAAACTTACTGGACTAGGAGTTGGGCTGTACTCAAATAAATATTGGCCTCAGAGCAGAGGGGTAGGAAATCTCATGTGCTTCTGTTTTGATCATGCAGAAATGCCAGATGAAGAAAAACCATAGCAGATAGTGAATAGGGGAACACAGAAGTTAAGTACAATATACCAGGGAAGAGTTTTTTTAAAGGGAATTCTTGCTTAGATCAGATTGGGTTTGCCATTTGAAACAGCTTGCTAGGATTTCCAGGAGGCATTAGATAGCTCCCTTTAATCAAAGGCTCTTATGGAAATGAAGCTGTGATGGGAAGGAGGGAAGATCCTTGCAGGTGTGGGTAGTAGCTTAAAGAAGAACATGTCCCAGCCCTTTCTTTGCTGAAGTATTAACTGTAATTAGGGTAAAATAATATGTAAAATAGACAAATACATAGAGGTTATTGGTACAGTGATGCTGTATAGCAGTAAGGGATGTTTGCTGCTTTTTGCAGAAGTAAACTTGTGATTTTCTGTAATTTTTTCAGTGACTGACCAGAGATGATCCTTACAAAGCTAAAGAACATGGAGCAGGGTCAGTCTAATCCACCACGAACCTGACAGCCAGTAGATTTAAATCTCTCACACATCTCTGAGCCATTGATGCCCTGTTCACTCAGAGAAATCAGGGAACCTGCCTCAGTCAATCCCACTGACCTGCTAGTGAGACGTGCAACACAAAACCCTTACAGAAACCTGAGACCAGCTATCCTAATGGCCTGGAAATGTAAATTCTTTGAGAGTAAACTCCTCTGGTTTCAAGGAACTTTGTCTCAGTCCATCATTGCTGCTTTGCTGATGTGGTAACTAAGCCAAGTGACCAGAAAAATTGGCTCCAACATTTTGTAGCTATAAATTTCTTAAGACTCAGTCAAATAGCTGTGTGGTTTTGAACACCTTAAACGTAGACAGAGCAGAAGAACTTTCAGACACATAATATGTGTTCAAGGGATTATCTGAAAGGGAGATTAAAAAGGAATGTGAATTAAGCATTCATATCAGAGCAGGATGGAAGAAAAGCTGCTTCAGATCAGCCTGGTTGGAAGAAGGAAATAAACTTGACATTTTGCAATCTTGATTTTTTGAGTTGGATATTGGAGTCATGCTTTGTGATACCCAGGGTGTTCTGAAGTGTTTTCAATTTTCTTATTTTGAAAATTATTCTGAATATACCTTTCTCTCTTAATTTGTAAGATTGTTTTTGTTCAGTTTTGATATTTTTCCGATGGATGAAACCTCAGAACTTTTTAAAGTGAAAGGACAACTTGAGAAAGTTGTTCTTCTGTATCCCTGAACAATTTTTCTGAAAAATATGGTAAATTTATTTACAGTTCCTATAAGTAGAACTAGATAATTCTGGATAGATATTTCAATCGTGATAGGCATTTGCTGCCTTATTGTATTTACTTCAGAGGTTAAAGTATCAAAAGTCAGGTACTTACCTGGGCTTCTGACTTTGTCATGATATACTTAGAAATAAAGCTATTTTTAAAATTGTCTTATTACTAACATGTTTTTTGTTTGTTTTTGTTGTTTTTTGGTTTTGTTTTTGTTTTTGAGAGTATCACTTTCAGTAAAAAGTGCAGTGGTAACCATGGGGAAAAATCAAGTAACAGATGACTTGTGTCTCCAATTTCATTGTGCTTCCAATCAAAGTAGAGGGCATTAGTATACTGAGAAAATATCAAATCTTTTTGACTTCAGAATATTTTTTTTACTATTGGAACTAGCCTCAGTTTTGACCAATGTTCCTTTTTCATATTTAACTGCTGCTTCCAAAAGTAATACAATCAATTTTCTCACTGTGTTTTGTCATTCACCCATCCATTCATTTCACAGACAACTCAGCACAAGTATCCTGTTTGTTTTGGTTGACACTGGTTTAGTTTGGGTTCTTGTTTGCTTGTTGGCTTTTGCTTTTTCATTTTGTTTTGTTGTTCTAAATGACAGATTCTCTCTAATCCTACTGTCACTTCTAAGTCACTTGGAAATGATTTGACTAACAGAATAAACTGTATGGTTAAATCTCATTGTGTTAGCAGTGGCCTTGGTGATGGTTACATCTTTCTTAGCAAATCCATACAGAAGTATGGAGCTGAAGAGTAACATATTTTAAGTGAATTTCAATAACAAGTTAGACTTTTTCATTATTTCCTGTTTTGCTTCTCTTCAGCAGAGACTATTTTAAATACAGTGTTAAGGCTGTGCAGTTAAACTTTTGAATTGCATCATATTAGATGTTTCAACTAGTTATAAACCAAAGCATCAAAAATGTTTGTATTTAACTGTACAAAAAAAGCAAAAAATACATAAAATATTATGTGAATTTATATTAATATTTTGTTCTTCAGTAAGACTTGTTCTTTAAAATTAATATGTTATTTCCCTGTCTTGTGAATTTGAAGTTTTGAAAATTCCAAATACTGTGCATAATTATGTGAGATGAAAAGACAGATGCTTTTAGAATGTTGGTGATATCGTGCCGCTGAGATTTCTCAGATAGTAGTACTGAGAACTTGCATTTATTTTGAAGTTCACTGAACATTCATTTTCACACTTTGTAGAACTTGGATAAATATGACCTGCACAAAGCCCCCCAAATCTTGTTCATGTTCAAAACCACTCTGCAGAGAGGAGTCTAGCATCAGTTGCAAACAGTTGTACAAACTCCAAAATAGCCCCAGTGAAATTATTTTGGTAGTAATAATATGTAGCTTCATGTATGCTAGGAAGAAAAAAGATTTATATTCTCTTAGAGTTTTCTCAACTTGTTAAACGCCGTTTTAAGTACAGTCAATGAGATGGAAAATCAAGCCTAGTGTTGGAGATTTCCTGCCATGACAGAACAAATTTTCCCAGTAATTTAATCAAAGGATTGATCTCAGTTTATATGGGGGAAAATATAAAATATAATTTCTGTTTATAAATGGAAAAAAAAATAATTTCTAAGATACACTTTTAAATAATTCAAGAAAGGTGAATATCACCCTGCAAACTGAATTCTAACTCCATGATGTCTGATTTTTTCGAAAATCTGAACTTCTCAGTATTGTGCCAAAATAGGAGTGAAATGTCATGGCTGTGAGGACATTTATAATTTTGGGTCGGATGAGTCCCTAAAGTCTGTATGTGAATCTCAGAGAAGCCAGGCTGGCGACTCAGTGCAAGCCTTGGGGCAGCCTGATGAGAGCCCTCCTCGGGCAGAGCAGGTCCCTGCCCCCAGCACAGCAGGGAGGCAGAGTTTGTGCCCTTACCCTGCACATGACCCATGAGGTTTGTTCATTTTAATGCTAATGTACAAATCAAAACGATGAAAATGTGATATAAACAGGGAACAGTAGCTGTACTTTTCCTTGCTGTTGGAGAAGGTCATCACCACTTCAGTGCTGCTGAGCTTCGAGGACTAACTCAACCTCAGCTGTTACTGCAAGGGAAACTGGGAGAAAAGTAAAGTCCTGGTTTGAAGGTTGAGTTGAGAGGATGCAATCACCATTTGAGTCAACAGGAACTGTAAGGAGTCAGTTAGAGAGGGATGAGGCAGAGAATTACTTCTTCAGATTTAGAGGAATTCATTGATGGAAGAGCGCTTGGTATTAAGGAGTTCCTGTGTGGAGGCTCTGTGTGCCATCCACTAGATAGGATTTCTTCTTGGGGATGAGGAGAGCTTTTAAAATTATTTTTGGCAATGAGAATAACTGCAGAATTGGTCATGAAAGGATGGAAGTAAAAGAAAAATGCTTGAAAAAACCCCAAAGGGATAAATGTTGCTGAAACTGTGGGGAGCTCTTCTACCTTTTTGTTTGTTTAAAAAATGCAACAACTTCATATGTATGAAAAAGCTGGGGATGCATAGATCCCCACAGAGGCACAGGACATACTTCAGTCCTTTGGAATTGCCTTTCTGAGAAATGTGTTAATCTATTTTATTTTGTCCAGAGGCAAAGAAAGGCACTGCCTGTAGCAGGTAATCCTGTAGAAATATGATCATCAAAGTATTGCTTATGCTGATTCCTGCTGAGAAATTACAGGGGAAACAGGCTCAGGACTTGCCTAAGTGAGTTTTGCTACTCAAACACATTTAGATGGAAGTGTGGATCTCATAGGATGTAATCAGTTTGCCTTCTGGTGTCATGGTTATGTTTGCAGCAGGCTTATAGCTTTGCAATTGCTATATCTGTTAGGGAACAGATATAAAAGGCATTTCACTATAATTTGAAGGAACACTTAAGACTCCTGGGGTAAACTCTGGTTTTGGTTGCTAAGTCAAATTTTTAGTAGTACTGTTGAGTAAATTTTATATTTAAATTCTGATTCCTTATTTAAGAAAAATTAAAATAATAAATCTTCCCTGCACATACAGTATGAGTATTGGGATATGATTCTGAAAAATAATAATGCATTGTATGTTTCCTAGTCTACATTATGGTTGCTAAATTTCGAAATTGGTCCACGTTTGGGCTTTCTCCAACAGGATGAGAATGAGACTACACAATTTTCATCTTTATGTAAGACTAATTTAGCAAGGAAGACTGATTCATGTACTAGATACTTCTCCTAAGATTTTTCTTCTGTAAGCCTTAATTACAAAATTTCAAAAATATTATATACAAGAGTAAGGAGAAAGAAAACTCAAAGCATAAAATTTATTAACTTACATCATAAATCTGAAAGACAGAGTAATCATATCCTCTGAAGAAAACAAGTGCTGTTGTAGAGGAAAATATTTCCAATGTTGTAGAAAAAAAAATGTTCAAAAAGCTTCCACCCCTTTTAAGAGTCCATATTTTATTTTACACACTCAAATAAATTTTATGAAGTTTTATTATTTATTTAAGCATCTGCATGAAACTATTTTTTTTTTTCAGTTTTCCAAAGATCCATTGTCTTTGTTGAACAGTAAAAAAAATAAAAATATGTATTTCAGTATGTTGTATTTTAACTTAATTATTCAGGCTTGTGTTACAAGGATGCTGCCATTTTATAGAAGGCATGAATCTTTTCAGTATGCTGTTGTAATAACTGTCATCTGACTAAAATTATATCTCCTGCCATTAGTTTTGAAATGGATTTATGAATGTCAGGTTCAGGATTTTTCAGCTGTAAACACCTTGGGAGGAAGGGAGTTGTCTTTGCTTTTCTGACTCAGGCAACATCAGGAGTCCACATTCCACAGAACGGAGTGGACCAAAACTAGACCCAGAGTTATGTTACACCTTTATTTTTCTTTATTTCCTCTACTTTTGTAAGGTTTGTTTTTTGTTGTTTTTTGGTGTTGGACTTATTTTTTTTCCCTGTATGTTGTTTTTTTAAAAAAAGTCATAGACTGATAATTTAAAAACTCATTACTCTTTCTGTTAACACCTGAGTTTTATGCAGCACCTTTCTCTCATTTTGAAGATCCATAAATTCCCATTGAAACATGAAAAATTACCAAGTTAAAGTATGAAGAAAAGCTCCAGACACAGTTTTAACTATCAAGATAAATCAATTAAGTCAGTGTTTATTTGTTTTTGTTTTTTGAAAATATGTTAGTACTTTTAAATGTATTATTTTTTTAGGAAATATATATTTTAAAAAGGCAAAGAAGGTTATGGTTAGTTCTGGTAAAATGGAATTGTTATTCTTACAAAGGTGGGAGCATGTCTTTGGGAGCACCAAAGTACTTTGAGATATAAATATTGAGATTGTATAAATTCTAAGACTATCTTCCCGTAACCAATCTTGATTTGTCTCATTGCTTTTGTTTTTTTTTTTTTTCTGAATGCAATACTACTTGCTAAGATCTTCTTTTCCCTAATCTCTATTAGGTTTTTCCCATGGCAGATGAGTTATTTCGTGTTTCAGTGAATCTTCACTCTAGCTTCAAACCCCATAATTTTTGGTACATTTATTATACAGTTTGTGGGAGAGTTTTAGAGTCTGGAATTGCAGACTAATAAGCATTCATTATTATGTGATTAATGCTTCGGTGAAATGAAGATGTCTTTGATGTTTTCTTTTAAATGTGGATGGTCATTCCTTTTTGTCCTCCCAGTGCCACAACTATGAAGTAGAAATTGATCCTGTGGCATTTTTCTGGGAAAAAATGTTGATTAAATAAGGGGAATCCTAATTCCTTCAGGATATTCTCTAAAAAACTTAACTTCTAGCTCATTTCAGAAAACGGGCTCTGATTTCTTCTGTTTAGTTATCTACTAAAAACAAAATACCTGATTTTCTTTTCAGTGATGACCTTTTAAGTCTTTGATTTTTTTTTTTTTTATTTGTTTGTTCAGCTTGATTTTGTTTAGTTTATTTTTTTTGGGGGGGGGTGGTTTTTTTTTTTATTTTTTTTTTAGTAAATCTTTAGTGCTTAATCTTAGCCTAGTTCTGATTTTTCCCTGTGGCAATGCTTTGGGCAGGAGTCCATGAGTGGTCCTTGGTTGTAATTTTCCGCTGTAGGTGATTTGAAGGTGGCTGCATTAATTTCTCCAAACAGTGCTCCATAACTGCTGGAGGAGATCCTGTGTTGATGTTTTTTCATATGGCAGAGACATAACATTTGGCCCATGGTTGTGCCAACCAGGAGAATCTACAAAAAGGAGCGAGCCCAGGCCCATCTCCTTTCACCCCTCTTAATCTTTTATTGCTGTTTGCATTGCTGTGACTGCACCTAGAGACATTATTACTCTTCAGATAACCAGACCATTAACAGCACAACATGGCATCATCCTCTTCCAAGCCTTTTTCTCTTTCTCCTCTTGTCTAAAGTCACCAATGCCTGGCTAATGAGAAAGTGCATTTCATATGCTGGCTACTCAGGGTCATGGAAAGGAAAGTGTTTCTTCCTCTTATTGCATTATGAATATTAAAATATACTTTTTAGAAATGGTTATTATTTCCCATTCTTTGCCTGCAGGGTTAAACAGAACCATGCTGCGTTCCTGCCCTTAAAACAGGAGAACAAGTAGTGCAGCTTTCTACTTCAGACCATTTCTCTTCTTTTTCTGATTGCAATTTCGAACCCAAACTCTTGCTAATATGTGAAGTTATTGTTCAGAAAACCTCTGAAGGAAAATCCATACTTCATTTAAGCCTCCCTTTCATCGGGACTAGTCAGAGCACTGAGAGCATGAAGGTGTCACTGAGAAAAAGACAGGTAGCCTTGAGCTGGGTGGCAAGTGCTTCGTTAGCATTGCTAAGGAGGCAGCTTTGTGCAGGCTGCAGTGTTCTCACTGAAAATGTGCTCCTTTGGCATGAGAGGAGGAAAGATGCAGGTTAAGACTGGAACAAACAAGTTTTCAGTTGTGATTTCTGAAGCAAGGCAAAGAACAGGACTCCTTTGCTGATGTTGTGCAGCACAGTAGCCACGGTCTGCCTGTTTTCAAGGCATGAATGGTGGCAGCAGTAATAATAACTCACAGCTGTTTTGAGATCAGAATATATGGAGAGAGTCATCTCATTAGCAATCAAGGAAATAATCTCCTTAACACCCATTCCAGAGGACAGTTATTGACATAGTACCACTCCATATGAAAAAAAAAAATACATTTAATATCATCTTGCAAGTATGTTGTGTCAGAATTTGCACATGTTGCTTTGATTTATTTTGTCAGAGAAGACAGTAAGGTATTAGGAAGAATGAAGGATTAAACATAATACTGATAAATTGCTTCCTCCTATTAGGTGTTTTCTGGTAGTCAACTTTTTATTTGAGATATAGTGGGGATTTTTTAAAAAGAATATTTTAATTGCTGTCATTCGGATGTGACAGATAGAGGAAGAAACCTATAAATGTCATTGGTTCTGCCTGGGCAGTAATCAGCCCATGTTCCCTCAGGTGGATGGAACTAAATGTAGGGAAGAGGGTAAGGTGCCTTGGGTATTGATCAACAGGGTATATTACAAATAGAGATTGGCCTGGGCTACTAGGCAGACTTTTAATTTCTTGGATGCTATCTGGTATCTGTAACTTCTGTGGGGAAGCTTGGAGCAGTGCTTGAAGGAAGAAGCACATTTTAATAAAGCTGTTAGGTAAAGCTTTTGTGGCCCTTCACTTTCTTTTCTATTCTCAAGAAATTCTCCCGTCCTCTTTCAGGCAATTTATTGAGCCCATCCAATATCTTGGGCATTGTCTGACAACCTGATGTAGTTTTTAGCTGTGTTTACTCTAATATTTGAATTTTATTAGTCAGGGTGTCAGGAGGCTGCTGCCAGAGCTTTCTATAAAGACATCTGAATTTGTGCTTTATTTTTTTATTACTGTCAGCTAAGAACAGAAATGTGGGACTCCATGTCCTGGGTTGCCAGGGAGTGCAGCCAGTTGGAATCTTGGTCTGTCCATCCAGCACTTCCTGTGAGCCATGTTCTGTCAGTAGTAAAGCTGAAGGCTCTGAAGGGTAAGGGAGAAATGTGTCCATCTTATAAATGTTGACATTTTAAATGTGTATGTAGCGAAATAGATATATGTGTGTGCAATTATTTACAATTATGTACAGTATTATAATTGCATACTATTAATAATTGACATTATAATTATAGAACTATAGAATTATTTGAGTTGGAAGGGACCTTTAAAGATCTTCTAGTCCAACAACCCTGCAATGAGCAGTGACTTCTTCCACTGGATCAGGTGGCTCAGAGCCCATCCGACCTGACATTGAATGTTTCCAGGAATGGGGCACCCACAACATATCTGTGCAACCTATTTCACTGTTTCACCACCCTTATAAAAAAAAAAAAAATTCTTCCTTTATTAGTCTGAATTTGCCCTCTCTTAGTTTAAAACCACCACTCCTTGTCCTATGGCTGCAGGCACTATCCAGCTATGGTTTATCAAACTGCCATTCCTCAGTGCATTCTAGGACATAATTGATACTATTTATTGAGTTTAGTTTAAAAATCATTTAGAAGTGGTATTTTTATCCAAGCTAGAAGCTTTCCTAGTTCTTAGGTTTGTTTCCTTGATTTTAAACCTAGTTACTCCAGGCGCTCACTTCTGTGTTTCGCTTTCTGAGAACATTCAAGCATTGAAATTTTGCTCACATCAGTGCTCCTTGTAAACAAATTTTAAGTTCCCAAATTTCAGTATGCACGCTGGGATTGGAATTGCACACAGTGCTGTGGTATTACTTGCCACAGCATTAGAAGTGAGTTCCCAAAACCCCCAACCAGAACCTGTCACAGAAGCAATTAAATATGGCATTCTTAGCTAGGAAGGTACAGGAAGATGCAATATCTTTGTGTGAATGTGATGAGAGAAAATTGCATTTAAACTCTGGTCCCAGCCAATAAATCTTACAGCTGCCTAACTTTTCTTGGAATGATGCCTCAGGCAAAGCATACAAGTGTCCCAGTAAAGAAAAAAAAGAAAAAAGTCCCTTAATGTTTTCGTGATTCTCTTTATCTATTGCTTCACCATAAATTGCAAGTCCTTTCACACAGAGACTTGGAGCCTTAGGGCTTTTTGTAAAGTTCTCCTAGTGACTATGTTACACTTATCCCGTAGAGCAAAAAGAAACTTTATCTTGTCATATCTTCCCATCCACATCACACACTTTTTAAAGATCAAGTATTCCAATACTCACAGCAAATGAGTCACTCTCAATCCACAGTGTGCTTAAAAATTAAGAGAACTTTTGATATATTCACATAATACATTCAGTTGAACAGTATTTTCCATGAAGTGATAAACTGTGACAAAACTAAGCTAGTTCATTAAAGACTTACTTTTTTATAAGTCTTTCTCTGTACTTGGTTTAACTCAGGTACCTTAGCCATACTACACTCATGAAGTGATTTTTTTTTTTCATTCTGGTTTAATAGGTACATGTAGACCTCAGTTTGAACATCCATCTTTGGAAAAGATTATAGGAGAAGTATGTGCAGATGTAGAGAAAACCTGCAGCTTTGGTATTATTCAATATCCCTCAAGGGTCAAGCTGTAAAACTACACACGTGAGTTAGGCCCCAGAGCATTTCTTAGTTCCTTTTCCTGCTTGAGATGGGGAAGGGAATTGCTTTATGGCATTCCTTCCCTTTTCCCTCTCCCCAGTTTTCTGTCTGGAGGGGATGCCAGTTTAGGCTAGTGGATGTCAAGATCTGAGTTCTGTTCCTATCAGAAGTGCTCATATGACATTTTCTTGGTGATTTTCAAAAGGATACTTTTGTCACTGATACTGTAGCCCCATTTTGCCAGCCAGAGAGGAAGCAGAAGAATGGTTTGCATTCACGTCTGTTGAATCGGGAAGTGTTGACAGACATGGAGACAGTTTCAGGAATATATTGATGGCAACAGCTATTGTTACTCCAACTGTGCATATATTAAAGTCAGATAGGGATAAGCCTGAAATGGTTAGGCAGAAGCTTTTTGCCTGTATCAAAGAAGCATTTTTCCTGAGCTTTTGTTGTTCCTGCTGAGAGAAGACATGCGTGGGCCCTTACGGGAAAGGGCAGCTAATACTTGTTGACAGGAAACCTGTGTGCACCGTGCTGTTGAAACATTATCTCTATCTTCCTTAGTGTTTCCTAACCGAACCTAAAGTGTCTTTGGGTAACTATGCAAAGAAAAAAAATTGCATGGAGTTTAAGGCTAAAATGATGAAGTCATGCAAAAGGCATGAATTAGAATAAAAAAGACAAATTTGGTGGGTCCTCTGTCATGTCCACCGAAACAGACAAGCACAGTGGCAGCGATGGCCTTGGCATTCCAGACAGGCTTGATTTCATTATAAATCTGAGTATTTGCTGTCTTAGTATGTTTTCTAAAGGACAGATATCAGGAATTGCTAAGTAGCTGGATGAGAGGAAGGCACTAAAACTTCCCAGATGCCACTGCTGTTGCTAACATCTTTGGTCTACATGCTGGAGCTAGGGTACCATGTGTATTGTGAACTTTTCTTCACGCAGTCCCTGTGTTTGCTGTCTGGGATACTATTTTACTTGTCTTTTTATACAAATTTCTGTGCTTTGGGCCAGATCTAGTAACTCTAAAATGACCTAGGGGGATGCTGCATGCAGCAGCATCCCCAGTGCACATCACCCCATTGAACTGAGAGTTGATGCAGACTCCAGTGATGCAGTCTGTCACCTTTACTGGAAGTGGAGTTCTGTTTGAATCAGCTGAAGTCATATTTCTTTGGGAAATTTTCAAGATAATTACTTTTTGGTGATTATGAGGTTGTTAAATTCTGCATTTTTTGCATAGAAAAGGGTCAGTAATGTAAAATACTGTGAATTGAGTAATGTAATACCATGTTTTGTAATCTTAGTAAATATGCCCTGCTCAGGGAACATGTATTTCCACAACACCTTGTTTCTGTATGCAATACCTGGTTTAAGAATTCACCTTTCATAATTGTTTTAACTGAACTTTGAACTATGTTATATACTCTGTTGGTGTAATCAAAATCTCAGTTATTGTACTGATACAATACAAAATTGATTGCACTCTGATATTATGCAAAACTGTGTTAAAAATGAAGCCTGGCAAGCAAAGTGATCCTTGGCAGCTGCCACCCTGCTCGCTGGTGCCGTTCAGCGTCCCAGATATGCTGGAAGTTTGACAAGATGCAAGAGAGAGGGTTTAATTAGGCCACAGTTTACTAATTCAACTAATCTGTGAGCTATGCATCAATCACCCCATCACAATGCAGAGTGTTACTTCTTCTTCTCTGGTTGCTATCTCTTTGGGAAGTGCTCGTGGTCTCGTGTGGCTCCAGGCCACCACAGGTGTGGGGTTGGGAGTGCTGATACCATGGACCTCTCCTGTTCCTGTCTGCCTGGGATCTGACTCTCTAAGGGTCATTCCTTCCCCTAAATCTGCTTTCAGCTCTTGCTAAGTGAGAAAAAGTTCTTGCTGAAGTCACTGCTAAATTACTGTTGTATGCCCTTCTAGCCAGGGCCTATAGGGCAGCCCAAATAATTCACTGTTCCGTGGCTCTTCTGGGGATTAAAAAAATTATTAAAATATTCACAGTATCTTCCTCCAACTTTTCATGAAAAAGGACACTCAAGGTCTCTGTGCTGATGTTGAGAAGGTTATTGAGTACTAACAGTTGTGGATGGTGAATTCGACTTGGGTTTCACATCTAGATTTGTGTCTCAAATCCCATATAAAAGCAAGCAAGCAAACAGAAACACAAAAAATTTCCCTGAATCGACAACTACAAGTGTTTTTTTGGTATACATTAAGTTCCAGAGAAACCAAGTTGGCTTAGTCCAGTTTGTCCTTCTACATTATATGTATATTGTAAAAAAATAGACTTCCAGTCTTAAACCAGCAAAGTTAAAACAGGTTATTAGATTACAGGGCTACAAACTATGGGGTATAATATTTCTACTGACAACGGAAGGCAGAAAGAGTAGAAGATGTTTTTCTTTGGGGCTCCCACTGTTGACTTGCATTGTGGCATGAGCCCTAGACACTGCAGGGAGAATTCTCCTTTCCAGGGCAGTAAATCTGCTGTGAAGTGCAAGGCAATCACCATGGCTTTTGTTTAATTTAGAATATATATTAAAACGTCTTCTAATGTTGCTGTGCAGCTTTACTTCCTATTACAGAAAGAGTAAATGTAAGGATTTTAATATTCTGAGCTCTCATTAATGTATTTATCCCAGGAAGGGGAGAAAGGGTTCACCTCCAGAGTCAACTGCTGGCATGGACAGAAATCACAGACAACAGGAGCCCCAGGCGGTGTGGCCAGGCTTGTTCACTGAGAATTAAGGAATTTGCTTTCTGCACCCTATATTTTTGAGGGTTTTGGGAACACTTAACAGATTGAAAGGGTTTGGGTAAGTTCTCTGTGTGTGGGGTGTTTGGTTTGTTATTTGAGGGAATGGCTAGGGTTTTTCTGCAAGTTACTGGTTGGTAATGAACCTGTGTCACAGAGTTGCCTGGGATTTTAACTTAAAACATCAATTGAAAAGCAAAACCTTAGGAAGTGTTGCCTGTTCAGAACCCTGAGGTGCCATCTTTGGGTTTGTGTTACCAGTTGCAGTCTCATCAACAATATTAATCAGAAGACTGTTTCTAATATTAATACAACCTAAACAACATAAGTAATTCATTTAGTAAAAATTTAGCAAAGAAACAATAAGTTTGAGCTATTACAGGAATTCGTAATACGGCAGAATTTGCTTCAATTAATTTTGTAACATATAGCTGTCATATGCAGGTTGCCAGCTGGTTAATGATCCATCAGAAAACCGATACAGTGAATTGGAAATACCACTAAAGCAGAATATATCTGCAGTAGCAGTAGAAGTAACCAATTGAACACATTTCAAAGCATGTGATTTCCAAAACATTCATTGACCAACTGCTATTGAACTACTTCCTTCATTTAGCTTATGTGACAATCATCTGCATTTGGTGAAAATTGAGAGAAACATGGAATACATTTCTGGAGAGCTGTACCAGATGAGAGTGCTGATGAAGTCAAAGCCAGAGCGAGCTGAGTATTAGCCCACAGGGGCTGCATAGAAGGGCAGGCTGTAAGGTGTGTGCTAGTTCTGGGTGGTTTGGTTTTCTTTTGAATTTAATTAATTTTTTTTCTTTTTAAATTCCCAGTACATCTGTTATACATCATTTTATATATGGACTGCAGCTGCAGAAAGAACTAACAAATTAAGGTGCTTAAGTCAGTAATTATTTCACCCCTGTACTGCTGAACAATGTATTTTTTCCGGAGAAGTAAAGGTACAAATGGAAGAAGGTTAAAGCTGTGTAGCTCAATTCAGTCTGATCTAAAATGAGCTGTAAGAGAACAAAATACATGTTTTCTGTAATTAGCATGAACTTCATGTCATTGTTCAGTTTTGTGCTAACAGCACATACAAGTCTTGCTTAAGGAGGAAGATTAGCAGCATTTACTGAAGAGTTCAAGGTCACTAATTATCTGAGTGTTAAATAGGGAAACTGTAATGTTTCTGCTTCCTGATGTGTGTTAAATATTTGGAGAATGAGTTAACTAGATTTATTTCTTCTTGCTAGAACCTACTATTTTAAATTCAGTGTCACTGAAATACATATGCTATGTGAGAACCAAATGTAGACTGTGTGTTGGCTTATATGAAGACATAAGCAGAGGTTGACATTAAAAATCCTCAATAGTTACTGCCATGTGAGAGATTATATTATCCACATTTGCAGCAGTGTTCAGATGACTATATCACAGAGAAATATTCAGAATTGTTGTAGAATATCCACTTTTTAGTGTGCGGTGCTCTGCCATCTCAGAGAATTGTTTCTGTAGCTTTTTTATGAATAACCCTTTTCTGACCTCTAATATGAAATCCTGGGAATCATGAGGAAATCACTGCCTGTTATTGTTGTACGTACATCTGTAATAAAATTTTGAAAATCTTTTCTACCATAAACAGGATCAATCTTACCTTAAAATGTTGGTCATGAGTCCTCCTAACACATCCTCAGATGAGTGTGTTCTGTGCTTTCATCTTATGACAAATGCCTGAATTTCATAGACCTGAAATTCAGTTAAAAAAACAAAGATGACTTCTGCACAAAAATAACTGGATAAGCTGTGGTGCAGAGGAGCAAAAATTTTTAAATCCATGAAAGTTTCAGCTCCTGGGATGTCTGTCAGGTGCCTGGCTGGATGACTTCAGACATACACCAACTTCTGTCTGGCCAACACAGTAGTCCTGTCTGGATGATGAGGCCTCTGAACCTTACCATTGGAGTCTCAGGGCTTGTAAGCATCCATGTGGAGAGAATAGTGGCACTGGCCTTTTATTTTATAGAGACATTACTTTTATGCATTTTTCATTTTCAGTTTTTCATACACTTGTCTGTAGTAATTTTTTTAAATCTTGAGCAGTCAAAGCTACATTTGCTGTAATTGTCAGAAGTTATCCTCTCTAAACGATTGAAATATTGCCATTAAAATGAAAGTACTGATGTGTCTAACTATATTGGAAAGCGACTCTTTAGGAACAGATTACTTTTATAGCCATACATCAGAAATCCTGTAATTGAGAAGTAGTTAATACAGAATGATTAACAGGAAGAAATAATTAATAATTCCTGTCTATGTTATCCAAACAAACTTTCCAGTGCTTTTATTGGAGGCATTTATTAATCTAAACATGCACAGTATATCATTAAGGTATTTTCTTGCATGATTGATCAATTGAATTAGTTGTTCACTGGGAGAGGGATGAAGTACCTAAGTATAATGGGAAGCAGGGAAAAAGGGAAGAGAAATTGACTTTCTTCAAGAGATATATTAGCAAAACAAATGAACAATTTTTGCTAAGCAAAATCAGCATTCATTCCTGCATACCTGAGAGAGTGCATTATGTAGGGCATTATGTAGAGATGAAGGTCAAGGCCAGTCTGCTTGCTTCCAATTTTTCAGTGATCCATTATTTACTCTTGCTTAGTCAGAGTCACTGGTGCTTCTAAAGAGAAAAACAAAAAGAAAAAAGAAATGGCAGCAAGAAGAAGTTCTACAAGGTGTACTAGTTGTCACTGTCTCGTGCACACACCACCACAGCCAAACTCAAGCACCCTGAATGCACCAATTAGTCACTCTAGTAGCAGTGGAATAATTAAAACAAATAGACATGTCTTTGCCATAAGCTTTAGATGGAATAGGAAGAGAGTTCTCACCCTAATAGGCTGGGGTTTCTTTGCCTACTGAGTTTTCAGTACTGTAAAAAGCAGAATACCACTTGATGAGTGTTTTCCCACTTGTCGTTTATTTCTCCTTTTTCCGAACTGAGGATGCTTCTGTATAAGACAAAAAATTATGTATTTGTGTTATTGTAGATTCTGGGAGCGCTACCCATGGAGCTTTCTCTCTAAAGCAATTCATTCCATATGGGTGGGTTGCTATAATTATATCTATGCAGATGCTGAATCCACTTACAATATGCAGAAACCACGGCTGTTGTTTTTGCAGAAAAATGCAGAAAAAGCTAGAGACAAAAGCCAGCTATTAATCTGGCCTATTAGTATGTGGACAGAATGACTGATACGGGTTTCTCCTCCCAGATTATCCATTTGTCTCTGGGCTGTTTTTCTATACAGCTAGTCCACACAAAAGATGCAGACACTGGTATATTTCAGTCTTCTTCTCCTCCAAAAAAGAAAATTAAAAATATTCTGGGTTTCTTGTTTTTGTTTTTGTTTTTTTTTTCCCCAGAACAAAAATGGCTACTTCCCATAGACTTGATCTGTCTGGGAATGTCTGTGTGGCTAAACTATATTTCATCCACTGTGTGCTGTGTTGCAGGGCAGCAATACTGAATGATAAGCCACAGTGCGTCCTCCCTGTAATGCCATGTTTATTTCTCTGGAAATACTTTTCATCATTCCCCCATTTCCCCCTCTTATGTCTTTTTCTTTCTTCTTGTACTTCTGAGGTATCCGTGTGTGATTGGATTCTGGTAAAGTATATTTATGCCATACCAGATGCCCCCATTCTCTTTGCATTATTATTTGTCTTACTAACATATGAAATGTTTTTCTGGGTATTTTCATCTATAATCACACACATCTTAAAAAATTCACAGAATTAGAAATTAGGCCTATATTGACTTTTTTGGGTACTTTAGGTATTCCCTGCAACTACAAGCTATATGATCTATGTGCTCAAACTCATCTTTTGTGAAACACCATGTAAATTCCTTCTTGCTCTGTCTGTGATTTAGAAATCATAATGCAGCTAAAAGTGTGAAACATTAAGCATATCCTTTTATGTACTTGGAATTGATGGCGACTTCAAAGTCAGTCCTCACTCATTGTCTGGTTTGTTTCACTTCAGAAATGACTAGAACTGTGAATAAAAAGGAGCTGGCAGTATTTTCAGATAGGCACTTTATAGTTGTGCACTTTGCAACTATATGATAGGACTGTCTCTGTTGCCTTGAATGCAGAATTTGCTTGTTGATACGTGCTGCTACTGACAGAGGAACAGATGTAGTAATTCTACTTTATTTACATGAAATCTCTAAAAAGGCACTTTCTGGCAGCACGCTAGGAATAAATACGGTGTCACATATAGAAACGGCGCCATGCTATGTTCGCTCACTCAGGTGTCAGCTGTGCTGCTTGGATGTGGGCGAGAGCAGGGAGTCAGATCCCTCCCACCAGGGCTGGGAGCTCTCTCACGCCCAGCAGCTCTGGCACCAGCCTGCTCCTCCTCCCAGGGTCTCTGCTTAGTGCTGTGCGGGGAGCACCCACTGGTAAAACCCCTCGGGGAGTCCTAGAGGATGCTATCAGATGTTCTGACATTTTATTTCTACTTTTTTTTTTTTCAAAATTGGAAACCATCTTTTCTTTTTTCCTGGTTTGGGGTTTTGTTTTCTTGGTTTGGGTTTTGTTTGTTTATTTGGGTTTGGGGTTTTTTTTTGTTTTGTTTTGTTTTTTTTTGCTTTGGTTTGGTTTTTATTTATTTGGTTTCCTCACCCCCCAGTCCTCCTCACCCTGTACTTTCTGTGACTTGGATCTCCCCTGAGCTCATGTTTTCAGTCTTGTTTTTCATAGCCAAGAGCTTGAGGAACTTAACTGGAGTTAGAAAATTGTGGGAGAGGAAGGGACTATCAGGGTGAGGGGGGATTGCAAAGCATAGAAAAGTTCAACACATATAATCTGAGTAAAGAAGTGAGGTTTAAGTAAAATCCTACGAGTCTTTTGAGCCAGGAATATGAGAACTGGTGAGTGATGCTGAGCTGGCAGCTGCCTCAAGGGAAAGCTTTCCTGGGGGACTCTGTCTTTTTCCTCTGTCTTTTTCTCCTTCCTCTCTCCTCCTTTGCCATTGCACAAAGGCCGAGGAAGGAAGTATTACTCCAGCAATAGTCCTTGTTCTCCCTCACTGCTTCACTTAACTATCAGGTTTAAGCCAGGCTGTTGCCTCTATTGAATTGTCCCTTTTTTCTCTCACAGGTATTCAAATTTTCCACGGTGGGGTTGGGGTTGTTTATTCAGCTTCTGAGCAACGAGACACATTAAAGATGAAATGCCTTGACTCTGAACTGCAGGCAGAAGTGGTGGGAGGAGACGCAGCTAATTTGACTTGGAGGATGATTGATGTGTAGATGTCAATTTCTATTAATATTCTTTTGAAATCACTGACGCAAGCGTGTTTTTCCCCCACTCAACAGAAAATATAAATAGAAAGACAACAAAACAACCCTATCCCTTTAATTCATGATACTCAGAAGTGGTTAAGTAAACTCTGTCATTTGAAAGTATCCTCCAAAGGCTGGCAAAAAGCAGCTTGTGGTGGTGTTCTTACCACTTTAAGAATATCAAGATGCTGTAACAGAGCTATCCACTTTCTTTTAAAATGTATAAAGCACAAAAAGCAAGTGTCACCTACAGATAGGCTTAGTTAAATTGCTTAAAAACGTACAGCTCCCTCATTAGACAGCCATTCATCGCATGAAAAGAACTAAATGTATTTGTCGAGGTGTAGCTATAAAAGCCACGTTCAAAATGAAACAGAGTTGAGAGCCTGAACGCACAGCACTGTTATTCAGAAGTAGCTTTCGAGCTGAGAGTTTCAATGGGAAGGTGCTGTTTGGTTGGACACAAATCAGCAAACGTTTAGCTGGAGCGTGAATAATTCAGGCGTGCATGAAGAGCTTTCTGAAGAGAAAAAACGCAAGAATAATAAAAAAAAAAAAATCTCCAAACATTTGCATCAGCCTTAGAGGACAATACAAGCAGCAGGATTTGAAACAGATTTACAGATGCACTCTCTTTAGGCAGGGAGAATGCTCATTAAATGCAAGATGCTTCTGTGGCTCGTGGGCTTGCACGGAGGTAGAGGTTTGCAAGACTGACGTATCAGATAAAGTCAGAGTGGTTACCACACCGACGGTGTAGCAGCTGCATAATAAATGATGGAGAGAATCATGTTAGGCATGCCCACCTAACCTAACTTGAATCATGCGAAAGGGGAGCTGCTGGAATTCAAATAGACTTTCTGGTTCCCAGCAGTCGGCAGTAATAGAATGCTTTCAGGAAGATGACAGATGCAGGGGAAAGATGCTGTTTTGCACTATCTTGATTTGTTACGGCAGCCAACTTATTGGCATGATGGAGTGACAAGAAAAGCAGCTGGCATGGAAGGTAGGATTATCAAAGCTATTGCATCATTATGAATGTAATTAGAAACTGACCATGACAAAGCATATGCTAGAATGAGCTGTCGCCGATGGCTGAGGATTTGTTGCTGAGGTCTTGAAACTCTGAAAACAAAATTCCTCGTGCAAAATGGATTTTGCAGTTTCATTTATGCCTGTGTTACTCTTTCTTTCCTGCTCGCCTCCAAGCTCGGGGAATTGCTTGCTTGAAAGAGAGTGCTCTGTTAGGATGAGACTGAGGAATAAAGTATTTTCTAAGTCTGTGAAGCCTCAGGTAGATAGAAACAAACAAATGTGAAACAAGACCGGGAAAAGCTCCCTCTGATTCACTAGCAAGCTCTGATTGATATATTGGCATACTGAGGAATTCCAAGGAAATGAAGATGCATGTACTGAATGCTCTGGTATAATGAAAAGATATTATTGCATGTCTCTGCTTTACAGTTAGTTTTTACGACAGGTTTTATTCCCCATCAGTTTTTAGCTCTTGACATTTATCTGGTTGTTCAGCATTATATAAAGAAAATTCATCAATATCTCCTGCAGGGTTTCTCAACAACTCCAGCATCTGTTTCAGCTATTGAACTGTATTCACGTTTTGCCAACTTGATGCCTACCCAGCTGGTCTATCATTTCTCGCTTGATTACTGTTCTTAATTTCTCTGTATCAACTTGTTTCAGACAGGATTTTGAAAGCTGTTAATGAGAAATGACAGTAACTGCTTAACTGTTGAGAACTTGAGTATTCTCTTCTTTTTGAAAGATTAGAGAGCATTTCTGTGTGCATTATATTAAATTCATGTTCTGTGTTGCACTGTGAGGTTTTCATATAATTATTGAATTTAGCTGCGAATACTTTAGATGGGTCACAAGCATAACTTTTAACTGACTATTTTGAGAGAGTTTGAGAAAATTTACAGGTGTTTGCTTTGGTGTAGGTATTGTCTTAATATATGTTCCTTCCTCCTGTCTACCTCAACATATATCCTCCCTCTCTGTCACGGTGAACAATCATTAAGTGTATACTGTACATATTGGAATATATTTTATCACCACTAGGGTGAAATGGCTAAGCAGCTCCGAACAGGTGATATGAACAGGTTTAAAACAGATATCAGCTTTATCAGACTGGATCGCCCTCGATGTAAGAAGTAAAAGTAGTGCTTTGTGAATGTAAGGCATTCTCTTTCTTCCCATTTGAAGGCTCAACAACAACTCAGACGCTGCTTGATAGCTCACAGGCTATGATTATGTTAAATTACCTGGATTATTTTGCTTTACAGAATCCTTTCTTCTATGTAAACTCAATTCTTCATTAGATATATCGTTTTTTCTGAGGTGATAATCAAGTAATCTCCTGTCAAACTCGATATTCACTTTTCTGACTTTATCTTAAATTACTTTGTTGGCTGTGCTCTGTGCTGTCTTGTCAACAGGGATCAGGCTATTAACCACTAAATGTTGCTGAGTAAAGCTGTAACAGTTTTAGAAAGATAGATGTTTCTAGATAAACAGCAGTGAACCAGCCTTCAGAAAGTTTGAATGTAAAGATCAGTAAAACTAATAGCTAGTGTTATTTAGTTTGAGCGTTTCCCTGCTTTGATCATCTACAGGAGGCATTTTAAATGATTTTGTAACTGCTGGGAGGGGAGATGTACTCATTAAGAGAGGGGATCACTGTGGGGTATGAATAGCCAAAAATAGTTCTGTAGTTTTGATGGGAATAAAACATATTATTCTGTTTCATAGAAGTTCAAATAAATTTAACAATAATTTGTCATTGTTGATCACTGTGAAACAGTGTGAGAGTAACCCCAATAAACAGCTTGAGTGCCATTCTTTTCAAGATAGAAGTAAAACTGTTTTATATTGCATATATTATATTTATACTCCTGAAGCTGCTTAGTCTCTTCATGTCTCTGGAGTGCTGGCTGGCAATCACCACACAGTAGCTACTTAAAATGGTCTTTTCCCTGTGATGCCAGTAATTTTAACTTCCTGCTGTCTGTGGCCATCACCCAGCTGACAAGTGATTTTATAGTTTGTTTCTGTTTTCTCTCTAGTATTTGGTTTTAGCTTTCTCTTTCACTGATGAATTAATAGGACACTAGGTGGAGCCAGCTGTTGATTATAAATAGAGCTACAGTAATACAGGCCTGTCTAATGAGCAAGCCCCTGTATATAATGCTTATTATTAAAAATAACAATTTAAATTGGTGAGAATTGAGCTGAAACTTGGTTGTGAAAGTCTAGATCTGATGGGATTAGAGGAAACCATGTATTCTTTTTCCTTTTATTATCTTAGAATCTTGTAATCAAATATGAAAAATAATAATAAGGAAAGAGCATCTACATTGAATAAAGAGGGCTGGGAAGCTAATGGACAGAAATAGAAAAAGAAGAGAGAAGCAGCAATAAGAACCAGCAGATGTTTCTACGATAGATACATGCAGATATCCAGTTGTGTTTCTGTACAGCCTTTGCCTGATGCTCACAGATTTTCTCTCATCCTTACATTTGAATCTTCCTTCCGTTCCGTCTTCCTGAAGTAATTTATAGAGCTGACATCTTTCACTTTATATTTAGATATGGGATCCACGTTTTCAAATCTCTTCTTGGGAGGGTGTTCTAAAAGTTGTGCAAGGGCACAGAGGGTTGTCAATCACATGTTGGCCAGACCTAACTGAAAAAACTGTGGAAGGTTATTTATTGACTGAGGTGGAATCTGGTTGTATGTGCTCCTTCACATGATTCTGGTTATTAATCCTAGTCAAGGGTGAGGAATCTGTAGTCCTAGGCAGTGTGACAACACAAGAAAAATGCACTCACTTCCACACAGATTTGCAGATATGTACCTCTGATGTGGTACATATGTTAGTTTTGAAAAGAAGAGATACAAATTAGGGTGCTTGCTGATACTTGGTTACATGAACTGAAGAAAAACCAGGAAATAAGAAGTGTGAGATGACAGGCAAAAACAGAGATTAAGGATATGGGCTGGAGGAGTCTGGCAGAACAATGATAATTCCCATCAACCTCTGTTAAGTGAAACACTTGCAAGTTCAGTCAATGTCTTGCTCTTACAGGAGTAAAAGGGAATTAGAGTAGGGAGAGGCTCAAGTTAGTGAGGAAAACTTGTGGAGGAGGGAAATGACAGCCGCCTAACACTCCAGGAGTAATGAATTTTAGAAGACTGGAGACTGACCTTTATGAATGTTATTCATAGAAACTTATAATTTTAGTACTGACCTGAGGGTTAGAATGGTCCTGTTCATACAAAAACAAATTGTGCATGGACCTAGTGCTTTTTTGGAGGAGGCTTGCAAGAAGAAGTGCTGCATAGTCAACCTTAAGAGACTTTTTTGGTTATGAGCTGTGCAGTTTGTGCTCAACGGCAGAAGCATGGGAGGAGATCAGCTATGGTAGAGACAAAGTTTATTAGTTGCACAAATCATTCAGTATTTTTTATTGTGTCTAGGCCATGATTAGTTTTTTTAATAAATTTATTTTAATGGATAGTCTTAGCCAGAAACAATGCTTTTGAAATGTGCTATGGTGTCAGTACTTCCTTATCTGCTTCTGTACATTTTCTGTCCACCAGCACCCCCAGGAATGACCTCATCCTGACATGTCCTTGCTTTTCTTTCTGACAAAAGGAAGATGTGTGTAGTGTGGCAGCTCTTGGCTTTCTGCTGCTGATCACCTGCTGCTTCACTCAGCCTGTGGCTCCTCCTGAAGAAGGTTGAAATTTTAGTTGAGAAATACGCACAGTGTGGGGAAGTGTCTGACCAGCTTGGGCAAGGGTCACAAGAAGCTGAGCTAGAAGAAAATGAAGATGTACTCCTTCTCTTTATCAGTCAAATTTGTCCTTTTAAAAATCCACTGGAATGAGGAGGAGGGCAGGAGGAGGGGAAATAGGACATAAAGTGAAGAATGAAAAGGCTTTGGGTTTTCCATAAGACAGTCATTTGATGAATGAATGGTAATCACCTTGCAAGGAAAGCATAAGGAAAGGCACATATGGAATTGTCTAAGGCCCAAATTGTCCAGGGCATATTCCTGAGCATCTGGTTATGTACTGCCAGAAAGCATTATACAAAGATATATTACATCTAAGCAAAATGCATTAATAAATTAAGTATATTAGCAAAGAGTATATTTTTGTCCTTCAAAACCCTGAGTTCACACTTTGCACGTTTTTAGTTTAGTTATTCATACTTTGTAACAGAATTAAAATTACTAAGAATTTGGGGAGGGACATATTTGATAGTAAATGCTAAGTATCCTTTCTCCCCACCCCTATAGAGCTTGGGGATTTTTTTGGTTTTTTTTTTTTTTTTTTTTTGTTTGTTTGTTTGTTTTGTTTTTTCCCACAGAATATTAAACATCATATCCCTGAAATCATATATTTTAACCTCTCCCTTTACTCTGCCCTTGTGAGGTCCCACCTGGAGTACTGGGTTCATGTCTGTGTCACCTGAGACAAAAAGGACATGGAGCTGCTGGAGCGGGTCCAGAGGCAGGGCATGAGATGGTCAGAGGGCTGGAGCAGCTCTCCTGTGAGGACAGGCTGAGAGGGTTGGGCTTGTTCAGCCTGCAGAAGAGTAAAACATGGGAACAAGTTTTCCAGAAAGGTGGTGGCAACCACCTTTCCAAGCTTCCTTGGAAACCTTCAAGTTGGGTGAGGCTCTGAGCAACTCCATCTAGTTGAAGATGTTGCATGGACTTTGGAATAGATGACCTTTAAAAGGTCCCTTACAATTCAAACTATTCAATGATTTCTTAAACTACAAGGTACAAGTGGTGTTTCATCTTTCCTGTTCTTTGCCACTAGCTCCAAAATGTCCGTGAGATTCACTGCAGAACTGAGGATATGAGTGCAGGAGCTGTTCCTTGGAGAAATGTCCTGGACATGACAGACCCAGTGAGGCAGTCATGAAAGAGGGAGAGCTGAAATGGAGATGTGAAAGAAGAGAAATCAGGACTTTACCAGAAATGGAAGAATGGAAGAAATAATAATTTTGCTTGCATCTTTCTAGTTTTTTTTTTATGGTCTTGAGCATCTGTGCATCAGAATAAGGATGCAAGATGCACCTGTTTATAAAAATCAGGAACTTCTGGCTGCACTGTAGTTTCTTTGGCTTATGTTATCTTTAGAATAGATCTCAGTCTTAAAAAATGAAAATCAGAAAAGTAAATCAAGATCAGTGACAAATTTTTTCTACATTAGTATCCCCAAGTTACCCAGCTCAGGGTTTTGCATTACGATGCTGTTCTTTACAAGGTGTTTCTTTAATTTACATTTCCCTAAAGATCCTGCATATGGCACAACCAGTTCTCTGACTTGCTTGGTGATACAGAAGCTCAAGATACTGAAATGGTCAAGGACATACTGTTGGTTTTGACCAATCCTGATAAGACTCGTCTTTTTTTCTTTCTTTTTTTTCCTTCTCTTCCATTCCCTCCTGCCCAAGACTTGGCACAACTGGGGAAAGCCAAAGATGAGAAAAAGTTAAAGCAAAATTTGAACAAAAATTAAGCTACTTGAAACTTCTGTTTTCTTAATCTATACCTAGTCTCAAATTCACCTCTTTCTGTGTCCTTCTGATGATTAGGAATAAAGAGCATGAGGAATTTCTTCATGGGATCAAATATTTTTAGCCTTCACTTCTGATCACTTGTATTGATCTGTTTCTCTGAAACTTGAAAGCTAAACTAAATAAAACCACCACATGCTGCTTTCTGTAGACTTCATTATTATAACCAGCTTGTTATTTTTTGGCAGCCATTATGCAGGTCACACTTGTTTTGCAAAAAATAAAGCACATATACTGGGAAGAAGTTCATCATTTTATCTTTTTTTGTAACAAAAATAATTTGAATATTCTCACTTTGAATATTCTCACACCATGCTCATATTTAACATATCTTCATTTCCTCTTACTACAAAATATCATTACTTATGGGAATCCCTCTGTAATTTGATTTTAATGGTCCCAAATAGTATTTAACAAATATCCCTAGGTAGGAAGACCACTTTTTCAAAGGGCAAGCTGAAATTTTACCAATTCGTTTTAATTAAGGATTTTGACCAAAAAAAAAAAAAAAATAAAAAGGACTTTGCAGTCTGAGTCTGGTTTTCATTCACTCTTGGTAAGGACTGCAGACAGTGAAATATGCAACTTGTTGTCTTCAGTAATAACTGCAGGCCCTGAATTGTGACTGAATCAGGTTTGATAACAAGGCAGAAGAGAAAAGATATTAAACAACTTCATGGAAAATGTTACATTTACATTCTTCTGAGTCATAATGAAAAGAATTTTTTAAACTGGATGCTTTGATGAACTAATTTTGGCACCACTGAAATATTAATTGACTGAAAATTGAAGTTAAGGTAAAGAAATTTAAGATCTTTATGGTTTAGTGTCTGTGATGACTCTCAACCTAATAGTAAAATTACTGACTTCTCATTTCTTAGTGGCCTTCTTTTGGACTACTGAAAGGCACAAAGGATTTTTATCTTATGTACAAATTTGGTAGTTAGCAAAACATTTCAAAAATAGTGAAATAAATTACCAGCCCAGTGTGATTAAATTTTCGTATGCATATGTCTCTTCAGATATTTTAGCAGAATCCAGGAACAAAAAGCATGTCACAGATGTTGATAAATCCTGGTACTTATATTTATTTCCAGGCTGTGCTATTTTTCAAAACTTCAGAAATAATGAGAATTAGGTAAGGCATCAGTTATGATGCTACCTGAACCAAGGAAAACAAATCCTAAGACAGTGAGGGTTGTGAGGAGACTCAGGCTACTAATTTAAGGATGTAATGAGGAAGGAAAAATTGAACATTATTGACATACTCTGCTCTGTATGCCAAGTAAAACCAGCACCATCATATGCCCTCAGAATGAGAAGTCAGATATGGTTTGCTTCCTTCAGGAAATCTATTCTTTAATTCCTGTTGAGTTCCTTTAGGAAGCTGAAAATGCTTTAAGTAGTAATACCTCGTTGTCTGTCACAATACCTAATCCCACACTTTTCTTACAGGCACTGTTTGTGGCCCTAAATGCAACTTTGAATCATCATCCTTAGACAAAGTGTTAGTGCAGATGATAAGGGCCCTATAACAGTAGGGAAGTGGTAAACTGCTGAAGAGAACCAATTAGGGTTATTCCTCTGGCAACAAGCAGATGAATTTTTCCTTAATGAGTCCTTAGTGAAAATGGTATTTACTGTGATATTCTGCATGACCTGGCTGACCCATCAAATAAGAAGCAGCTCTGTTGGGCTACATGTAGCACACAATTTCATAAATCTGACTAAGCCTAGGGAGCAGAACATTTATTAATTTATTATTGTTTAATGTTAATGCTTTATTATCTATTTTGTGACATCAGTGTATGTGGCATGTGAGAAATCATAGAGAAAAGTGACTTTGCTCTAGGGAACAATATGTAATTAATGTGAAGGGTCTGCTGTGTATCCTGAAAACCAGTCACAGAATGACTGCAAACCTTGACCAGCTGTGAAGCTGTAAATGCCCTAAGCAGGAGGGGGGTTGCATTTTATGGCATTCTTGGTACTCATCCTCAGTTTGAGGATTTTACACTGAATGAAAATTGTATTGTGCAGAGACGAGCCACCCATTGATGATTCTGAGATGCCATGGAAACAGAGGTGCCCTTATTAGGCACTGCAGTTTGTGTGTGAGCCAGAGATAGGTATGTCATTGGGAATCCTCCACAGCCTGTACTTCAATAGAAACACTTAAATTGAGAGAGAGGGAGAAGAAACATCTGCATTGAAAGAGAGAAGAAACGAGCCAGTCAATTAGATGAGGGAAATGCTGCAGTGTCAATTCAGAGGACTAACTTACTCTGCTGTTGCTTCATGCAACTTGTTGGTGTCTGCCAGGTCGGGAGATAAGTTTTTACCTGAGTGAACAACAATCTCAGAACAGCATTATTATAATTCAGGAGAGAAAACACAAGGTATTTGTGTTGCAGCATAGTTTTCTGATTTAACACCTTGTCCCCAAAGTTGTAGAAATACAAGAAAGCACAAAGAACATAATGAGAGGTACTGAAAGAATGAGTTTTATTTTGTTCTCTGGGATTTTGTTAATCAGGTCCCTTTTATTAACCAGCTCTCTCAAGTTAGTTTAAAGGAAAAATAAGCTCATATTGATAGTGCTGGACAGAGCTGTATTGACAAGACCAATGGATCCACTCCAGGGCACAGCTGAGCCCCACAGCCAAGCTGGTGGTGCCCCAGGAAAAGACTCTTTAAAAAAGGGGAAAGCACTGCCCTGAGGGAACTGAGGGATAACAGTGTGAAACAGCAGGGGGAAGACTGAGGAGGATAGGAGGAGGTGCTCCAGGTGCTGGAAAAGAGATTCCTCTGCAGCTCTTGGAGGAGACTGTGCTGGGGCAAACATCCACAAGGCAGTCCATGTCAGAGCAGGCAGGTCTGCCCTGAAGGAAGCTGCAGCCTGTGAAGACCCCACCGAGGAGAGAGTAGGTCCTGAAGGGCTCCAGCCTGAGGGAGGATCCAAGTTGTCTCAGGGGAAAAGTGTGAAGGTGGAGCAGAAGAGAGGAGCTGTTACAGATTGAGCATTGCCCATCTCCCTGTGTGCCACAGAGTCCAAGTGATGGGGAAGGAGTGGGGAGATAAGTAGAGACAGGGGAAAGAAGAGACATGAGGGGCAGGTGTTAATTCAATCATTCTGTCTTTGCTTTTTGCTATCCTATTCTACATCAATTGGCAACAATTGACACTGTTTTTCCCCATGCTGAGTCTGTTTTACCCATGACAGTACCTGGTAAGTGATCTCTCTGTCTGTGTGTTGACCCAAGATTTTGCATTCCATTTTCTGCCTCTGTCCTGTTGAGCCTGGGTGGGTGTCTGGCTGCTCACTGAGGTCAACCCACCGCAGTGAAGTTAAACAGAATTATTCCATCTCATCTTTCCAAATTGACAGGACATAATAGCTCAAGCTTGGTCATTTTTAGGGATAATTGATATTAGAATGTGTAGTAAAACGAGATACTTGGTAACAACAAAATAGTTTGTAAAATTAAACCTCTCTATTTGAAGAAGAGTCACTCCAGAGGTCTTTATCCAGAACATGCCTTGAAAAGACAGATGAAAATACATTGTGCAAAGGGCATTATTACTATTTTAAAACTGCTGTAGGTTGTGCACACCTGAGCTAAGGTTAGGGGCATGAGGGATTGTATTTGAGCAACATCAAGAGTGCTCTGCATTACTAATGTTTTTTTGTGCTAGAGAGGGAATGGATCAAAAATTTTCCTTGGCTGTACCCATCAAATCTTTAGTTTGACCAATTCTAAGGATGTTACCTTACTTTTAACTACTTAAAACTGAAAGATATATGGTGCTGTGACTGTGATAGGCTATTAATTCAAAAAGGTAAAAAAAGAGGAAAAAAGCTTTATTAATAAAGATATGCCATAAAAATAATCACAAAAAATGTTTTTGTCCTTAAAAAAAGAGCTACTCAAATGTGTGTCTGTGGCATTTCACAACTGGTTGTGCAGATAATATCTGTTGTTCCTAGCAGAGTTTGGGGAAAAAAAAGAAAAGCTATTATAGCATTCGAGTTGTTTTGTAGTTCTGAGGTTATCAGTGAAGGAAAAACACATTGTGTCTTTAAGTTGGAAGGTGTCAAGAAATGTCATATGGGGCTGCTGTCAGATGGGGGAGGAGCAGGGTGTTGTTTGCAGGATGTTGGAAGGTAACAGGTTTTCTTGGGGAGTTTGGGCTCCTTTTCCACCACTACTAACATGATCCACGTTTGAGCCAGTGCAGTTGTTCAGCAAAAGCGTTGTCTGCAAAAGGAAGGTTGTAAGCTTGAACAGTGAATGGAGGTGGGATGGAGTCTGTCCAGAGGTGTTCAGGAGCCACTTTGGAGCACCCAGCAGAAGCCTTGTGTTGCTGATATATCAAGACAAACTTGTTTAAACTTAAAAAAAAAAAAATAAAATACAGGGAACATTGTCTTGGGACCATCTTATCTTATTCATTACTGATTTCAGCTCTGTAGCTTAGAACAAAAAGGTTTGTTTCCCAGTGCTGACCCTCTGAGCTTCAGACATTGACAGTCTGATAGCCCCAGGCTCATTTCTTCATGGAAAACCGCAGGCGTTCTCTTCCAAGATTTCACTAAAAAATCAGAAAAGCCTTATTTTAATTATTGAGGTTGCAGATCTTTGAAGGGAAGACTAACTCAAGCCAAAGGAAATGTAAAGGACTTGGGAAATTTAAGGAGCAATGCTTTTTTTGTAGGGGACAAGACAGTTTTTACTGTTTATTTTTATTTATCTGTTGGTCTTTGGATCGTACAGCAGGTCAGTAGTGGCTTTGGCACACTTGCCAAAATTTGTGAGGTGGGTGTTATTTCAGGCTTCTTAATAGGTAAATTAGAGAACAGGCTTAAACATCAAGGTGAATGTTAGGGTTCAGTGGAGACACCCATGGCAATCTGGCTTTTCTTGGATGTCTCTGCTACCTTCAATTAAATGGACTTGGGGAGGAGGTAGCAAACTGATTAGAAAGGGTCAGGTTCATGTCTTCATCTGTTCTTTCTGGAGCTCAGTCAAACTGTATTTATGGAGGCCTGGCAGTACTTTCTCTCCTTGTAACCAAATAAATGAAATTACCCCGACCCATTACTGGAATAAAATGTTAATCTTCATTGCAGATGCGTTTTTAGATTAGATCTGTGATGTTTCTTTGTACATTCTGGCATGTTGCTTTGCACCTGTAAGTAATTTGTCTTGCTGGTAGTGCTTGCAAGTAGTCTGGAATAGTCCAATTCCTTGTAGTAAGAAATAAGTTCCATTGCTCAAGAGCAATGTGAGAGATATGTGGTTACTGTGTTACTACAGAACTTGAAATTGAGCAAGAGAAAGATCATCTACACATGAAGCAAGATTAATTTCATTAATTATATTATTGTAACTTCCTAAATTTTGGCTTGTTCCTTCAGGTTTTTTGATACTATATTTTCTACCAGGTTGCAATATTGAATATTTTGATTGCTAATATTAGTACCACTACTATTTCAGGAATAGAGTAGGGCTTTAAGGATCTTCTTTATTAAGCTACAATAGATATGAAGTGGTGAGATTTTTTTTCCTGGCGGGAGAATTAAGGGTGCGGTGTAGACACACCTTAAATGAAGCAGCTTTAATTTCTTTATGTAACCACTGGTTGAAGAATGAGTCCCATAAGAGTTCAGAAGGAGAGAAAAGTTACTTGGTTCTAAAGAACACACCAAAGAACACATTTTTGTGTATATTTAGAAAATGTTTGTTTTCCTCCGTGCATTTCAAGTGACTCACAGCATGGTTTTCTCATGGTGCTCACAGGAAAAAAAAAAGACAATTTGAACCCTCAAATATTTGCTCCTTTGTAATCCTATCTGCAGTTTAAGATCGAGCCTGAAGTTTAATATTAAAGTAAATGTTGTTAACCCTGGAAAGTAAACAGCATGAGAGTGATTGAGCTCTTTCCCCTCAGGAAAGTGGATAGGCAGAGAACTAAAAACCTTGAATAAAATTATTAAGCGAATTAATTGTTTCCCTTTTGCCTACTCAAGTATTGTATTCTTTATTTCTGAACTCTGAACATTACATGTCCTCCAGGGAAAAAGTCATTGTAATTCAGACTTTATAATGTTGAGAAAAGCAGCATTATATATAGGGAGCTGGACTGAGAAATAATATGGGCAGAAAACTGTTCCCAGGCAGAGAGATGCTGCACCACCCTGCCACATGAGCCTGTGATTGCTGACAGTGTCACAGCACCGTGAGACACAGCCTTGCATCTCATGCCTAGTGTTTGGAGGGCACCAGGTGCATCACCAGGAATCTGCTCTCTGTTCAGGTCTCTTTGGAAACACAGCAAAGATTGGGGTTTACAGTGGAAGAGCCCCCATCCCAAAGTTCCATCCCAAGCTTAGCTAAAGCCTCACTTGGTGTTAGAACTATTAAATTCGCTTCCTATGTCTTCTGTCTCCAAGATTTTTAGACATTAGTGGTGGAATATCTAGACTTTTCCCTGTGAACTAATGTTATATTGATATTACATGGCAAGCATGTTTCTTCCTTTATCAGTTCTCCAAAAAATGCCAGAACATATCCAGGGAACCTGAAAAGCAATTTCTACAGAAAGGAGAATCATTCTTAACCTTATGAATGCTTTCATGCTAGAGCTTGTTTAACATTCTTACTTAATGGTCCCAAATTCTTTATAAAATATAGGTGTAATTATCTTATGTTTTCATTTTGTTAATCAATACTTAACATTTTTTAAAGTGATGTATTGTGTTCTTGTGTTTCATATTATTTACTTTTCACCTCTTATTTTCACTTTTTAATATTTGCTACATTTTCCATGCTCTTTGACTCCTTTTTTAATTTGTTTTATATGCTGTCATTTATGATGACTGTGGGTGATATTCAAGATTGAAGGTGCTGGTAGTTAATATTTACGTTAAATTTAAAGCATATTGTTCTCCAGAGATATAAAAGAAACTGTTTGACTGTTGAAGCTCTCAGATAAAAGCTAAAGTGACATACCTATTTCATGCATCACATCAACCTGTTTTGCATGCCACTGTCATCCTACCTGAAGTTGTGCAAGATTAGATTGAAACCAGGCAAAGCAAACAGGACAGGTATGCTGCTGTCACTTTGAACTGTGTGTGCCACATTGACTCTTCTGTCAGATATGCTTTAACTGAAAAATAAGTGCTTGTGGTCTTGGTCACCTCCCAGCCACGCTCAATAGCTGTGGTAGCATTTACTGCTCTGTAAAATTGACCATTCCCCACAGCCTACCCACTTTGTTATTAATATAATTGTGGAAATTAGTCATTCCTTCGCTCTTGGATTGAGTTCAGATTTGTGTAATTTCTATTGCATATTGAACCACATTCTCCTGCTCCTCACCCCTCACTACTGTTGCTGATGGCTTGGCTAGAATTACCCCTCCAAGAGGACTCTCTCCAGCAAAGACAGCTCTAACTGAACACATCCTTTGGCCCTTCACTGACACGTGGCTTTATTTTGAGCTGCCCTACATGTTGTCACACATAGAAGTAGTCATTTGATTCTGAATTGTCAAGTTACCAAGAGCAGATTTTTTTAAAAGAAAAAGAAGTTTTCTTTGGATTTATATTCCCTAAGACCTTGTTTTTTGGAGGTTTTTTTTCCCCCACATTTGGAGGATATCTTGTCTGCTTCTGTAGCTATTTTTAGTACAGCTGGGGAATCTGTGGGTCATTGTGTCACATTCTCTCAGCTTAATCTGCTGTTACTTATGCTAATGAGGCTTGTGGCACTGGGCTTTTGCTTCACTTTGCCATATTGTCACTTCTGCAGCAGAAGCCAAAGGTGACTTTATCCACTTCAACTGTGATGCTTTTTAAGCACATTTTGCTTTTCCTGTGATGTAGTCCCAGAACTGTGCAAGTCAGACTGTTTCAATCTCTTCATAGGAGCATGGATTTACAGCCTCCAGTTTATTCTTCCTACTGTCTGGTGAAGTGCTACAAAGCTTGTCTAAACTTGCTAGAATAGTAGAATTTTTTTTTTTATAGAACCATAGAATAGTTTGGTTTGGAAGGGACCATAAAAACCATCTAGTTCCAACTGCTCTGCCATGGACAGAGACATCTTCCACTTGATCAGGTTGCTCAAAGCCCAATGCAGCCTGGCCTTAAAGAATTCCAGGGATGTGAAGACTTACATGGAGACTTTGGATGTCTGGAGAAATTGAAATAAGAAAAAAACACTGATAGGTAAATACTTATTTATATACAGGGGTATTCCCTCTTTTGAGATAATTGTATTTCATATTATGTCAGGATCTTGCCTCTGAAGGAATCCAGTGATTTGTAATCATGGGTGTATTCTGTCTGTTTCTGTATCTTCTTTATTTCCCTCTAGAATATTGAGCTGAAGAGGGAGAGGAGCAAGATTTGGAAACTCTGCTTCTTGTGCCTACTCTACATGCCTTTGCTGTGAACACAAACTAGCCAGAGCCTTACTAATTTGTTCAGCTTTTGCTTGGGTTCCACCTACACCACAAAATATAGCTCATCTCTGCTAAGTTTTTTCTCTTCACTCTCTTTTTCTAAAGTGATGCAGTGAGAGATGCTGATTTCCTACAAGCTAAATGCAATCAGAACCTAGAGGGTTTGCAGTCTGGCTTTTGCTCCAACTTTTGCATCTTCTGCAAAGGATATGCTCAACCCTCTAAACCAAACCTTTAAATCTTATGATAGAGCTCCACACATCATACTCTGGCTTTTGACAAGGAACTGTCCAAGGTTTTAATCTTGACTGGCCTTTGACAAGTACACAGAAGCCTTCAGTGTCCCCAGGCAGAGTCATGTTGTTTTCCTGTTTTCTCTCTGTGTCTCTCCAGTTTTTCTGAGCCTTGCATTTTGCGTGGTTGTTGTCATTGAAAGCAGGGCCAAGGGTGCTATTTGTCTTCTGCTACTGAAAGCAGGAGGAGAGCAGATGCTCATAGGAATAGTGCTAATAATCTGAGTAGGAATGGCAGTACGTCTAGTAGGAGAGATCCCTGGCTGACCACGTTTTTCACTGCTTTAGGGCACAACTACAGAGTGCAGTGAAGAGAGCCATGCCAACTCCAAATGAGCCAAATCTGGAACTGCAAACTGTTTAAGCTGTGTTGCACAGGAGGATGGTGAAGGTGCCAGGCCTGCAGACTCACAAAGCATGCTGCATCCTAAGGATTTGCCATATAATCAAAGGAAAAGGGATGTGTGTGGGGAATCCCAAGAAAGTGCTCTGGAAAATTCATCGAAACTTATGTGTGTGTGCACACCACAGATTCACAAACAGAGAGATACTGCTATCCAACTACGGTCATAGCACTGCTGAGTCGTTTCCTGCCTGGAACACTTTAAATGTGGTAGCCTTGTAATGGTTTCAATTTAGTTTGAGGCTAAAAATTTAGCTGGAAAGCTATCATCACTTGTCTAGTAATAAATACCCAATGCAATATACTTCTTAATTTCTGCAGTTGCCTTTAAGTTAAAAGTAAATAAAAGCAACTCCCTTTAAGCTCAGTTTCCCCTAAAATTGGCACCACTTGCAAGTGCAGAAACAGAACTGAATGTGTTTATGGCAGTCATGATAATTATGGAACACAAGATTAACCTGGCCAAGAAAGATAAATATCTTGGTATTCACTGCAGTGATAAAATGACTTTGGAATGCAGCCTGACACAGTGGCAGATGAAATTTGATTTTTCTAGCTATACATAGCTCACAACGGGCCTCTGTAATATTTGTTGAGTCTAAATGTCCTGAGAACCTCATGTAGTCTTTTTAGCATGGGTAGTTATTCTTTTGCAATATTTTGTGGGAAAAGCCTATACTTTTAATGCCAAAAATAGGTAAAAATCTTTGCAAGATGCTAGAAAAGAAAAAAAAAAACCTACTGGATTGAGCTGTTGAACATGTATTTTGTCTTAAGTGTGAATTAGAGCTTTCACAAAGGCTATGTATTCCAGATCTGTCTGTCTAAGTAATTGAGTTATATTGGTGTTGTGTAACATGCTCAGTCTTAGAAAAAAAGTAAGTATAGTTCTTCCAGGAGGGAAGATCAGATTTGTCTAGCTGTGGTTGACTGCCAAAAAAATAGGATAAATATATATAATTTGTGAAGAAAAATACTGTTATCTTCTCTCTATATTGTGGGTGCAAGTAAGATGATATGATGGTGGAGAAGGCAGAACAGTTACTAAATATTTTCTGGTCTGGGTTTTCTGTGTCACCAAAGTACTATTGCAAAATATCTGCTCTCTGTTAGTTCCCAGTGATGTCCTCCATATATGGAGAAAAGTTTCACAGTTACATTTATTCATTTTCTTAGGTAAATAAAAGCCTTTCAACAGTTTCTTCTTGAAGGGAAGTCCTTAGTCGTTTCAGTGAGTTCTAGAATCTTTGCCTCAAGTCTTCAGTGTCCTGCCACTTTTTGCAGGGAGTCCCTGGTGCTGAATGTGTGCTCTCTAATACACTCTTTCCTTCTGAGGTGAAGAACACGGATCTGAACCACACGTGCAAGAAGGGGGCTCATGCAGCACTGTGTTCTTTTCCTGTGCTCTGCCAGCCTCTTTCTGTGTGAGTCAGAGAATTTAACACCAGGGAAGACCATTAGATCATTCCATGTGACCTCCTGTAAAAACCAGATCATTACATTTTGCACAGGCACCCCCTTGCTGATCCTGGTAGCTTCTGCTTGGCTGAAGCGAAGCTCTCAGAAAGACACCCAGGAAGGCAGCGACAGCTACTGTGTGCTTTGCTCTTGGCAGTGTGGCTGCACTGGTTAATCACCCTTCCTAAACAAACACGCCTCCCGAAGCTGAAAACTTGCCTCAGTCTTTCAGCTCACTCGGCTGCCACGCTCTGCTACCTGTCACTACAAAGCTTCTCCTTCTTAGTTCTTAGCTTCACTTTGCTTGGCTTCATCCATTCACTGACTCTGTCAATCGATGTGCTGTTTGATGACTGTGATTTCAGCATGTTCTTGGCCAACATTTTTCTGTGATCTCTCCACGAGTACGTTTCTCAAATGTCTTCACTTCATAAATGTGTGTTTCCCTGGTTCCCATGCCTCTACAGTAGATTACTTCTTCTCCTTGTGCATTCACCATGTTAGCTACGCAGTGAGCAGTGCCTTACACCTCCTCTTCAGCTATGCATACAAGCACTTCTAATTACAATAAAATTAAAGACCTCACATTTGAGACATGTTTTTGTAACTGGTACTTGAAAACAATTTTTCATCAAGAAACTGTGACCTGTAACTAACTGATTGAGTGATTAGAAACAACTCCATTTCGTGGATGTTTTTTCTTTTGAGGAGAGAATGGAAGGGTTTAGGATGACAGAAAATCTGAATGATCATATTTCTCAATGAATTTTACAATTCCTAAAAGGACAAACAGATGTTGTTTACAGAAAGTTGAGGTATGGTCTTGGATTAATAGCCCAATTCCCTTCCTGGCCTCTTCCAGTGTTGACCTGCACATATCCCAATGCTCCCTCCACCTTTTGAGGTGTATCCAAGTCATTATGGTTTTGAAATACAGTCATAAGCACAGAAACAAATCCGAGAATCTCTTATGTTGATATTTTTCATCATTCCATGTATTACAAAATGCTTTTTTATTTCTTACTGCTACAATTCATTGTAGAAAAAATGGCTTTTCTTCAGCCTCAGAAGATGATGTGAAGCTCTGTGTGTACTCATTCACTACTGATGCCCACTGCATCCTGTGCATCTTTCTTTAAATTAGTTGTTTCTCCCACATCCCAATGGTAAGTGGAAGATGAGAGGGGTGTGGGTGGTCTGTCTTGGACACAGACTTGACTCCTGAAGCTTCAAGTTTATTTTAGCATCCCAGCATCCATGTTCCAAGTGTTACCAGAGTTTTATTACTAATTAAAAATATTTTATTATCAATAAAAGCATCCTTTCATGTTACTATAAAAACCAGCTCTGTCAAATAGCACTTATTCTAATGACTGGACCCATAATTTAAGAAAGGCTGGTGAATCATTTCACTGATTTCTAGGAGCTTAAGGACCAATAGATTTAACAGCACTATTGTTTGCTTTCCTTCTCCTAGAAATTTTGATGCTGGATAGTGCCTTAACCAGACTTTGGAGTCCAAAGTTGGCTTGCTGGGCCTCAGACTTCATGTTGTTACTTGAATCAGCAAAACTCCTGAGCATATGAAAACTCAGTGTGTGCCCTGAACTTTGAGTTGAGTGCATACCTTTATGTTTTTTTTAATAAATCCTTGTGCTGAGGCAGTTAGGCTCATGGGGTTTGTAAAACCTACACAACAAAGGTGTTATTCTTATTTATAATCTATAAGTACATCATACAATTCAGAAATCATTTTTTATTTATGAGGTCAATTATCCAACATTTTCATTTGGTCAATTATCCAAAACATTCATCTTTTGTGTTTAGAGAGTCGTAATTCAGTGTGATACTTTGATAAAATGGTCAAAACCTGCTCAAAAATTATTTAAGCATTCAAGATGCTTGAAGGTGTTAACAGAGCCCTTTGTGCATCTTCTATAGTATGTATGTGGAAGTCCTTCTCTTTTAAAAATACTTTTCCAAATTATGTTCTTGGCAAGGAGGGTGTCACCTCAGCAAGGTTTCAGCTGTGAAACTCTGTGCAGAGTTGGGCTACATTAACACAGAAACAGCTCACCAAGTTCCTAGAAGTGAGTTAAATCTCAGTGCAGGTACTGTGTGATATTGAAGCTGACAGGTAATTCACTTTTAGCAAGATGAATCAAGTGGGGGTGGTTTTGAATTACTTTATTTTTGGAGAAAATATAGGAATGTTGTTACTCAGCAGTCTTTGTTAAAAGGTCAGAAAGTTCTCTGAACATAAGCCTCTGCTGCTGAAGATAAATACTGTTTGGGAGAAACTTGGAAAAAACCATATTAATATGCTATCAAACCTCTCACTTCCCCATAGGTTTTTGAGGACCCTGTTGAGCTTCAGCATTATTACCAACAACCTCAGCCTCTTCCTGTGTCGTCTTTTGCAGACAGTTATGAGCTCCCTTTGTCAGTACTCTGAGTGCAGATTTGTTTACTCTAACCAAGCTCCAGATGCACTAAAACCTGGGCAGGCTAACAGTGATAAATAGATCTTACTAGGTAGTGTGGCTTTAACACCTGTTTTTTTTTCTTTTAACTGTAGTTTAGTGGCTGAGCTACTCACCAGGGCCATACAAGATATGTTTGGCTAGAACAAGTTTATATGTGCCTGGAGGGCAGGCAGGGGGTTGTGTTTGCCTTGGAAGACCTTGAGGATACACCTCAAGGAAGTGAATTTCCTTGAGCTCTGCCTGTCAGCGCTAAGGAAAAAGTAATTCAAAAAGCAGGCCCACTGACTGCAAAGGCCAGTGGAGTTCATTCTTGAAAATTAGTTCTTGTTGGAGAAGAGAATTGGAAATTTCTCCTAATGATAAGTGAGTTAAAAAGGGAAAATGGGACAAAGAAGACAGAAGATGGAGAGGTCTGGGCAGGTGGAGAAAAGCTAAAAGAGAAAGGTGAGAGTGACACAGAGATGGACGAGGTTGTCCTTTGAGTCATAGACAGAACATGCTTTTGGAAAATCTGAATCTGGGAATACTGAGATCCATGCAGAAGCCTACACCTTGGTAAAGTCTGTGAATTTCAAGCTTGAAAGGCAGAGAGAAAAGTGTCATGTTTCAGATCACTTCAAAGTCCCAGGAGGGTAAAACTATTTAGTGACTATTTCAGGTAATAGGAGTGTCTCAAAAGACTTCCACCTACAAAATGCCACCAAATGGAGAGTTTCTCTTTAATAACTCATCATCCTTTAACTGCAGCTGCTCCAGGGGCCAGATATAGAATGACTACATTATAAATATCAGGTTTCCAGGGTAGACCAATGGTAAGCTAAAATGTCAGTTTGTCTAGTGCAAACACTTGACATATGTTGAGCAGAATCGGAAGTAATGAGGTTGGAGACTCTGTCTTTGCTCCTGGTCATCTCTTTAGAATATTTTTCTGGGTACAAGCTTGACAGGGACTAGATGGCTGGTACCATCTCATATCCTCTGTTCAGAAAACATTTGCCAGCTTAATGTGCAGGGAGCTGAAGTGCTAATGCTCTGTATGAACTTGCTCATGGCTGGACTGTCAGGATGATTCTGCTGTGGCTTTAATGAACTAGCTGTGAGACCAATTACACCCTGTAAAAGATGTAATGGTTAATTAAACTACTGCAGTTGGCCAAACCTGAAGGCTACTGAAATACTAGGTGTGTATCTGTAAGTGAAGTGAGGCTGAAACACACAAGAGTTCTTTCTCTTCCTAGATACGTTGCTTTAATATGTTAGATGAGATGAGAAAGTGAATAAATTCAAGAACATTTCCTTTTTAAGAGACAGGGAGTTTACTTAATGATTCCAAACCTGCCCCTTTCATTCCTGTTTCTAATGCACCATCACTTTTGCCTTTCTCACATCAAAGAAGAGATGAAAATGGCCCCCCACAGAGCTCGTGAACACCGCTCTAATAGTGATAGCGGTGAGAGGTTGATTTTCAGTTTAACACTCAGCCTATAAGCAGCAACTGCTTGATTTCTGCCCTTTCCCACCATCTTCTCTCTCTGGGGTGTAGGTGACTGGCAGTGCTGCTGCCCCATGTCTGCCTGGTATGTTTGGCTACTGCAGCTGTTGCAGTGGCAGGATGCCAAGGGCGAGACTGGGGCTGCACTGCCTCATTTTAGCTGAGTGGTATTTTGGTGTCCCAGCTCTGCTGTGCCTGTGAGGGAGGACTCGTGCTAACACCTTGTCTCATGGGAGTACTGAGGTTCTTTCTGGTCATGAGTTCCTCACAGCCTGGTGGCCTGGTGTCACAGGAGCTCATCACATCTGTAATGGATCCTGGGCCCCTGAAACAGGGTTTTTTTTTCTGCTATCAAAGTCCCATACCAGATAAAAAGAAGCCGGACTTGGAGTTTTCAGTTTTTCTTCTTTATTCAAGTTCTTATCTCAAATTCAGAGTGGCACCTGCACCTGGGCATTGAGCCCTAAATTTCCAGCTGCAAGACCCCAAAACTGAGAATACAGTGCTGTTTTAAAGACTTTTCACCCAATTAAGTGAAAATATAAATTACTATATTTATAATTCTGTACCATCACCTATTTTTAACACGTTTCCACTACCTCAAATCTATTCTACCAATACCTCTGTGCCACCGACACTGCAGAAAATGGAGTAAAAGAAGGACTCTGAACACCGCCCCAACACCTCCATCTTGCTTTCATTTTGCTTCCATACTACAAAACACAAAACTACAAATTCTCACCCTGTGATAAACTAAACTATAATCTATCTTATATTTTTAATGTTCTTAATTCATCCATAAGTGTTGGAAGCTTTTCCCATGGACACAAATCAAAGACTGTGTCCTCTTGGGGTCCCAGAGAGGGTCCCAGACCTCCCTGGGCAGTTTGAGGGATTTTCCAAATATCTTGGACTCCAACAAAAAGGGGCTGGGTTCTAGAGGCATCCTCCTCCAGTAGAGCTCTGAGCACCCCTGCCCAGCTGGAGGGACGGGGAGCAGTGCCACAGCAGCACAGAACAGGCAGAGGAGTGCTAACACCACAGGGAGAGACAGATCCCACCTGGCTCTGGGCACTTCCATCGGGACAGAGGT
This sequence comes from Erpornis zantholeuca, assembly GCA_013400515.1. Classification (NCBI taxonomy): domain Eukaryota; kingdom Metazoa; phylum Chordata; class Aves; order Passeriformes; family Timaliidae; genus Erpornis; species Erpornis zantholeuca. Next base: position 156,266 of record VZTN01026441.1, read on the forward strand.
CAGGAGCAAGAGGTGCCACTGGACCACCTCTGGGAGCTCGCTCCCTCTCTGCCCTGGGAGCAGCAGCAGGAGCACTGCCACTGCCTGAAACAAAGCTGCCTGGACAGGAGGGGTCAGGACAAATGTGCCAGAGAAGTTTCTGCTTAGCTTAAACTCCGGTGAAATCATCCACTGTGTGATTTTGTGACTCTCAAAGCATCAGGACTGCATAAGGGGTGGAAAAACGAGAGACAGAGGAAAAGCAGATGAGGCTGTGAGAATGGCAACCAGGGAAAAATGGGTCTGTGTGTTCACACGCACTGTGCCTGTGTGGGGAAAACAAAATGTTTCAGTCTGTAACTACAGATGAAGCATTTAGAGGGCATATCATTTAATGCCTCTCTTTTCAAAGAGCCGCTTTGAAGCTCATGAGCAGAGGTAAGTATTTAACTGTAGGTTGAAAGTTATTCTAGGCATGACGAGTACCCCTAAAGACAAACAAACAAAAAAAGCCCCACCACAGAACAAAACCAAACACTAAATCTAGTAACAGCTGGTTGTTTTCCAAGCACAATCTTTCAATAGCTGCTTGAGACAAGAAGGAAAAAATCCAGTCTCAAAACAACCACTTACAATTATTGCATGTAACATTTATGCTCCAGCAGCTCGGGCTGCTAGCTCTTGCTTTTCATTAGTATAAATGCCCCTCCCCTGCAAGAGGGAATGAGTGATAATTGATTTTGAGACAAGCTAGCATTAGTTTTATTTAGCATGTAAGTGAACGCTGCTTTCAAAAAACACCATAGAAACAGGTTTTTGGGTTTTTTTTTTTTCAGATGAGAAACTATTTAATTTTCTTTTTGCATATTGAATATTTGAGGAAATTGAAATATTCAGTCAAAAATGAATAAATGAATAAAATCTGGTAAGAAATGTTTAATAGGCTATTATGTGTCTTCATAACATTATCACTTCTTCATTTCTTGGCTTTATTTGTATTTTTTTCTCTTCAGCAGTAGCATTAATTTTCAATCCCTTCTGCTCTGTGTGGGCAGTTGTCCAGTGACCTAAAAACTGACATGTGTTACAGATTTCGAACAATTACTGTTTATGCTTGGTGGGGGTGGGTACAAGGGGTTATTATTTGAGGAGCTGACATAATGTCATGCTTTGCTTTTGCATATGTGTGTGTTTATATATATATATATATATGTCACACACACATTCTCATATAAGTGTGTGTGTGTGTGTGTGCAGCTTGTCTTCTGTAAATAATTAGCCATGAAGTTTGTATTCAGAAAAACTATAGTCTGGTGAGTGAGAGCAGGAACTGAGATGAACTGGAATTGTAGAAACCTGATTTTGTCTTTATCTGTCCTGCCTTTGTGAGATGAAGTTGTTCTCTGCTGGCAGCCAGGTTGGGATATCCATTTCCCCTGAATGTTTGTAGTTGCTTGCATTAGAGAGGACTTGGGGCTTGAGCAGGATTTCACTTGGCTGATGCAGTGTCCTGTGACACAGTCAGTATTTTAAGATAGTCGTGATGCTGAGGAGTTTTAGCAGTGTTGGCACCAATATTCAGTTTGTGGCTGAAGCTTATAAGCTCACTGGGAGCAGGTAGGGACTTGGTCTCTAAATATGAAACTACTTAGTTCTATTTATTATGTAAAAACACCTCCCACACCACCTAACCCCCCAAACCAGCCGTTCAGCCAGTCACCACGTGGCTGAGGATGCTGCAGCTGAGACCATGTCACTGCCACTCATTGGGGGTTTGCATTTCAGAGGACCTGCAGAGCACAGAGCCTGCCCAGAAAGAATTTTTTTTAAAGTTACGATAGGGCCAAAATTCATAGCAAATGAAGCTATACAGCCTCAATTTATTTGTGTAAGAACAGTTAATATAAGCAGAAATAAAGTAAAATATTTATCAAATCATGAATTATGTAGATCCTGCAGATATTACTAGTTTACAGGCAGCAGAATAGTTTTTATAAAAGAATGAATAAATATTAAGTCTTGCTTTGCTTTTATGTGAGATTACAGAAGGCCTCATGTGACGAACTAATGCTGTTTACTTGTGTTCCTATGGTATTCTCCCTCCTTTGGCCTAGGTTTTCCAAATATAAACATTCTACATACCTAATGCATGCATTCTTTAATTTGTGATGGTTTGATTATTCATAATTTGTTGCTTTTTTCCAGCTGTTTCTGGATGCTTAAATATTAATTGAGAGGGTCTTTTTCCCAATTTTCTTTTGTTGTCACATGAGCATCATTATAAATAATACATATTTTCCTTCCATATGTCAAAGATGTTTAGAAATACACCTCTTTTTTTGCAGTAGTAGCTGAGAACACAAACATGCAGCCGCCACTTCCTTAGATGTCCTTTTATCAGAAACCCAGCTGTTTGATTAGTTCTGTTTGGAAGATGCTGGAGGCTCTGATGCTCTGTGACCACCTCTATGCTCCTTAATGAACACTTCTGAATCCTCCAGAAACACAGAGTCAAAGTCTTATTGTCTGAGCTGTTAGGGGTGGCTCTGTCAAAGGGGCACACATTTGCTGTGCTCAAGCTGACTTTACTTTGTTGGATGACACAGGTCCCCCTCTTCACGATACTCCACCTTTATAGCATAAGCTTATTGCTCTCACCTGAAATCCCTTTTTGGAGTTGTTCACTTGAGTCACAGACAGAAAGGACATGAGGATGTTTAAGAGATCCTTTGCCATGTAAGTTGTGTCAGCACACAAATCCTGCAGCACCAGTGGCACCTCTGTGCTGTCACACTGATAACAGCAAAGGCAGGTATGGCCTGTGATAAGGGACTGTGACCACACAGCAGGAGCACCCACGTTACCCATGTGGTTTCAGTTTCATCTCGGTGTAGACTTTGCTTCCCAGGTAAATAAACCCAGACGTTATCTCCGGCAGCCCAGATGCAGACAGAAGGCAAAGCCTTGCATTGATGCACCTGACTCAGTACAGAATTGTTAATGAATTTTCCTACATAAAGGCAAGGCATGGATGGGCAATTAGGTGTGATGATTAAGTAATTCTGTAACCTTGTTTACCCTTTTAAACAGTGTGAAGAAAAAAGGTTGCATTAGAAAGCAGAATAGAAATTGGTCTGGTGCACACAAAAGCTAATTTGTAAGGAGAGGGGAAAAAAGAAAATCTGCCACTCAAACACTCTGCCTTTATTGAGAAAATGAGATCAGCAAAAGATTCAGACAGAGTGACTTAAAGAGGCAAGAACATTAAAAACAGTTAATTCACAAGTACTCGGTAGAACAGATACAATTAACGCACTAATAATACAAAGTAACAGCAGTTTGTCAGAAAAATGGCTCCTTTTTCTCCTCCTATGTCCAAAATACCTGCTAGCATCATACAGGTCTGTGTTTTGAGTTTTTTACATTAGAGAAGGAATTGAAGTAGTTAATAAATTGGCTGATATTGTTTAGTTCTGTAATGGATAAATCATGACAGGAAAACAGTACATGTGAGTTAATGAATGCAGTATTTATATCAACCCTGCAGGGCAAAACGAAGAAAACATGCACATTAACAAACTGTTTAATACCCAGGAAGTGCAAAATAAACTGACTCCATAGAAACCCTAGAATAAATAGGGACAAATATTACTTTAATTCCTTATTTGGCTAATTCTGCAATGCTTTTTGAGATTAACCTGTTACCATGTGTTTGGGTGATTAACCTCTTATACATAGTAATTAGCCTTTTAGTTATCGTGCCTGTAAATCATTTTTCACTACATGCCTGCTCTAGGCTTGTGGACAGAAAAGCAAAGTGGTCCTTCATGTCTTTCCCCAGACTTGGCTCTCCTTGTAATTCTTCCTCTATCCTCTGGTTCTGAAGCTGCTCTCAGTTTTGGCTCAACTTCCATCTCAATCTTTTGTGCTTTTGTCATTCTCTTCTGTGACTCATGCAGCTCTGTGCTCGGATGTGCAGATTATCTGAGATATTTTCTTCTTCTTCAGCTTAATTATTTTTAATAGTGCTTTCAGGTTACATTGAGTGAAATTAGATATTCAGTTTCAATCTACTATTAAAAAAATGTTAATAATTTTTGGATATTAAAGACATTAAATATTAGCTAAAGTTAGGACTCTTTCAATGAGACAAGACTTTTTAAATTGAAAATGCAAGTGTTGCATATTTGTTATGTTTCCTTTCCTCTGGATATTTCTTCTGAACATAGACAGTGTTTTGTGGTTTCTCTTCTCATGAAACAGCTGTGTCCAGGGTACTTAGCAAGATATTATGTGTCATCCACAGCATTTTTTTATGTGCTGAAGTTCTGTTGTAAAGCTGGCATTTCCATTAGAGTAGATCAGCGTGTTTTAGTCATCGGATGCCTATTACAATTATTTTATCACTTTTCTTTTTTCCGCAGAGTAATAGCTTTCTCATTGATCTGGACATACAACTGATAGATGGATATAGGGATGGGCTGTAAGCAGCAGGCTCCAGCTGTATTAGATTGATGTACCAGGCAGCTTCCAGCTGGGTGTGATAGGAAGATTACAGGGCTCCAACTGTACCTCTGTACAGCTCAAACTAAACCATGTAAAATCTATCTGAAAGATTCAGCATTGAATCCTCCAGAACTTCCCCCTACAGCGGATGCAGGAACTACTGAAAAGGGAAACTTAATTTTCAAAGACACTAAGGTTCAGCACATCATCAGCTTATGTACTGTGATCCTATCTGTAGAGGTACAGATCTTTTGAGACAAAAATAATGAATTAAATTACGCAGAAAAACTTTCCCACTTTGTTTCCAGGTGCACAAGTTATTTTCCTTAATAATAGGGACAACAGGTGATATTGGTAACAGCAAAATTGCCCAAAGAAACATGAAGTGCCACAGGGCTCCCATCTTACTCTTGACTCTTTTTTGTTTGCCACCTGCAGCCTCTGTCCAGAAGTAACCCCAAGCACAGGTTTATCTTTCAAAAAACAGATGGTTACAAGAAAGTGGTGACAAGTCTTCTGGCCTCTTTTATATCCTTTATAAAATACTATTTTCATTGACTATATTTAGTATAAACTCTATCTGCTTGTGTGACACGTGTAAAAATTACTCTCTGAGAGACACCACCAGTATATAAATTGACTTATTTTCCTTTTGTACTTCCAGTCAAGTTTTAGGAGATATTTATGCAGCATAATTTAAAGTTTGTAGGGACAAAATTTTGTAATTGGATGCTAGTAACTGAAGATTGGTCAAAGAAAAACCAATACAAATATTGACTAGCTTGCAAGTGTTAGAATGACTTAAAGATTTGGTTTTTCTTCCCAGACAAACTTCTATTTCATCTTGACTTTAGAACCTAGCTTCACTAATGACTTTGGCACAGTCTAATACAATTAATTTTATTTGAAGTCAAATGGTCAGAGGTTCAGAATGAACCCACATGTCCACACTGGTCATACAAAAATAGCAGCCTTATCATAATATTTTTTTTTCTAATTTTTTCTTTTCCACAGATCTGTCGTTTTGCAGTCTTTGCTTGAGACTGTACTTTTTACTGAGTCACTATCAAATACAGATTCCTGGTTTATTTGGGGCTCTGAGAAGACAAGGCAGTGTTATATATGCAACAGAAACTCTTGTGTAGTGTAGTTAATCTGTTTGTAAAGGTTTGGGGTTTTTATGATAAAAAAAATTTTGTTAAATTAGTACTGCAGTAGTTTAATGTAAAGAATTCTGTAAAATCCAGTAAATAGAAGATCTAGGACAACAGATCTGAGCTTGGCAGGATCCCATGGGAAGCTGCCCTGGAGGGCAGAGCACAAGCACAGACCTTCCCAACCTGCAGGAAATTGAGCAGTTGTGATGGGCAGTCAGCATAAGCAGAGCCCACATATAAAATCAAGTGTACCAAAGGGGGTAGAAGCTGTGGCCTGCCCAGGAGGAACCTAGATGGATTGTCCAAAATTGCATGGCTGGAGAAGGGGTGTTTGAAAGCCACAACTTGGCTGCAGCTGAAACTGGGAAGGATGTGAAGACCAAAGCACAAGTTTCTGTACACAGCCTTCAGCAAAAGGAAGGCTAAGGGAAATGTGAGCCCACCCCACACAGGAGCAGGGGATGTGCTGACTTACTGGCTACCTCAGATTTTTCTGTGTCTTCCTGGTTTTTTCCTGTTAAATTCTGCCCTTAATTCAGCCTCTGAGCCAAGTGCCAGGGCTTGGGGGAGTGAAGAGTTACCTACAATGGAGAAAGATCAAGACTGTTGGCTTTTAGGCCAGCTGGACATCCCCAGGTCCGATGGACCTGGCAGGCTGCACCAGAGATGGGGGAGGGGTCAGGGGTCACTGTGAGGCTGTTCACTGTCACCTTCAAGGGGCTCACAAGGACAGGAAAGAGGCAAACATTGCTCCCAGCCTCAAGAACAACAAGGAAGAGGATCTAGGGGAGGTTATGCAGCAGATCCTCCTGGAAACCATTTCCAAACACAAAGATCAAGGAGGTGATTTGTAACAGCCAGCATGGAGTTACCATGGGCAAGATGACCTTTTAGGTTGTCTTCTCTCTGGCTGTGTGGGTAAGGGGAGAGCAGGTGATGCTGCCTACCTCTGACTTTAGCAAGGCCTCTGACCTTGTCTTCCACAGTTTCCATCCAGAGAGATTGGTGAAATATGAGCTGGACTAAAAGACAGGTGAGAAATTGCTGAGAGGGATCAGGGCACATTTTGTTGCTGTGCCTGATGGGGAGGTGTGAAACAAGTGGAGCCAGGCTCTTCTCAAGTGTTACATGGCAAAAGGAGGAGAAGCACCACACACGAACTACAGCGCAGGAGATCCTGATCAGGGTGTAAGGGGAATGCTTTTCACTGTGCAGGTGGCCAAACAGAGGGGCAGAGGCCCAGAGAGGTTGTTGAGATGCCCTCCCTTGGCCCTGTGCAAGCTGCTGTAGCTGGTGCTGCTTTAAAGAGGTGCCTTCCAGCCTGAGTCACTGTCCTTCTCATCAATTTCAGGGAGTACTGAGCCTTCACTTCCCTGCAAATCTGCAGTGGTGTAAAGGAAAACAATGGAGTGTAGTGTCATTTTAAGAACTAGTTTTAAAGAATGGGCAAAGATGCTGTCTGTGCTGTGAGGCAGCACCAGCCCCGAGTGCTGGCATGACCCATGTGAGGAGGTATTGCTTGACCTGCACATAAATCTGCCTGAGACAACAGCATCATTCCCCCTGTGTAAACACAAGCAGTTTCTCACTAGGTCATTAGGGCTGGGTTTGTTAAGGTGAAGGAAAGGCTGAGAAGGGGAGGATGAAAGCTGAGGGCTGCAGCAGTGATGTCACTACCTTTCCTCCCAGTGGCATTCACAGCAGAGGTACCAAAATTCAGAATAAAGGCAATTTACTGAATCTTCTTCTATATATTCTTAGTAAGTGAGATTGAGACTTTAGATTTCTGTGAAAACTGAGCTAATTTGGTGTGCTTTGAATAAATATCTGATGAGACTGTTGCACCAGATTATTGTAATTGCAAAGAAAGAGGAAAAGACTTGTAAATGCAGTAAAAAAGAACAAGCTTCCAATATGTGTACCTAATTTTCTTATTCCTGGAATCCTGCCTCAAGCCTTCCCAGAATAAAACAACCATTATTTCTGAAGCTATAGCTAAATTGAAAGAATATTTTGCCTAGCAACTATTTTGAGAATTCAGTTTATCTAAATGAAAACAAAACCAACCCAAAACCTAACAACTAAATAGCAGGTTTTGTAAAGTATCTAAAATTGATTTTCAGATGTGTATCTAGGGAATAATGAGAAATTTGGATGTCTGAAGCAATTAGTGTATTTCAAAAAGGTAATGGAGGGTCAATTTCTTTTGAATAAATGTGAAATACTCACTCAGTGATAAAGGACTTGCAACTCAGTTTTGCTGCCTCGTGTGAGTAAACATTTCCAAAGCTTCAGTCTTTAGAAGTAAACTCAAAAAAGTAAAAACTTTTGACTCTTTTGCTCTGTTAGTTTTTCTCCCAGCCTTCAATCGAGTACTTCATAAATTTTCTGAGGAAGATGTTATACTGTCTGGGGACCAAGCAATAAAAAGGCTAACTCAAAGCAAAACATTTATTTTAAATGTCAGTTTAGGGCAGAGGCTTTAAAAGTGATATTTAAAATGAATGGGCTAACAATAAACATTTGAAAAATAAAAGATTGCAAAAAAATCACAACAGTACATTGAACTCTCTAAGAGGAAATTTAATTTGTATTTCTTTCACTGTAATTTCTGGGTAATTCCTACGCACAATAGAATTAGTTTCAATGGAACAGTAAGAATGAAGTATTAAAGTTTCATTGAGTTACCATGGGAGAATTAATTTGGCTCATGTTCCTGTCTAAGGTGCTGCTCCTGCCTTTATTTAGCCTTTTAGCTGGTTCCAGTAGGGCTGAATAGTATATTGCCTTCTCCTATTGATAATTGCTGCAGTGCTGTTGTCTCGCACCCTGACACAGGTCTCAGAAATATCCCTTCCAGGCTGAGTGGAACTTTTCATGTGCATAACTATTTATGTGGAGAAGCATTCAAACTTGAAGCCCAAGTGTTTTCCAGGGAAATGATTCTCTGTCATAGCTTGTAACTATTTAAGGTTTTTAATCATGCTGAGATAAATTGAGTGAAAGAAAATAATTTGCTTTCAGTCATAAAATCTGGCTGCTCTAGTAAGCAGTAAGTTAGTGAGTTTATTAGGTTGAAGACATAGGTATCTATTTGTATTCATGCTCCTAGAATGTTCAAATTATGAAGAAACACCATCTGTCATTCAGAAATTCTGTACCATCTCTGGCAGAACTCCAGGCAAACTTATAGAGTGCTTTTCAGACAAATATGATAGTAAACTAAAGCTGTCATATTAATTCATTTTAGTGCTGAACAAACTAGTTCAGGCTCGATAAGGATCTATATTGCATCTATTCTGAACCTGGGCCAATTCCTTATTTTTAGAACTGAAATCAAGTTCAAATCTTGAGGTCTTGAAACATTTTTCACTTCTGGCAGATCTGAAATTCCAAGCAGCCAAGAGTAAGTTTGTAGTATTTTTTACCCTTGAAAATAGTAAGGATTTGTAAAGGAGAGGTTTTGACAGTATAGGCTTTTAATTCATTTTTGAGGGGGTAGGGGTGTTGTGTGTTGAGGTTTTTCTTGTTTGGTTGGTTTGTTTAGGGTTTTTGAATGTGTGGGAGTTTTTGGGTTCTTTTGGTTGGGTTTGGGTTTTTGTTTGGTTTTTTTTATGCTGTTCTGTTTTGCCTTGCTTTTGTTTTAGGTTCGGGTTTTTTGTTTTGTTTTTTTCTGAAAGATCTTTTTTATCTTGGCATTGAGAGCTAAAACTTCAGGTAGAATTTAGCCAGCATTCTGCAAACATATGGCACTGCTCCTGTGGTTTATCTGAGATCAGATTATTTTGTACTTGAAAGATTATCTTGTATAGATGGAATGTTGCTCGAGAGCACGAACGAACACACACACACACAGGTTGAGTGTCGGAAGAAAAAAGGAAGGAAGTTTTATTTTTCACAGCTTTTATACAATTCTTTGAGACCCCGTGGATTGGACAGGGAGATCTTCTCCTGTCCATCTCTATTGGCCTGGACAGAAGTCCATCAAACCCTTGTTTATCAGGAATGGAATGAAAAACAAGAAGGACAGTTAGAAAAACACATCTTGTTTGTGCGAAAGTTCCGTGGGAACTTGAGAGTAACTTTGCAAAACAAACGAACAGTTCTGACTCCAAATTAGAAGGCTTATTTTCAGGGCGACAATGGAAGAAGTGTTTATCTTTTCTATTTGTAGTACACAAATTAGTTGTTTAGAATTACTTCTGTGCAGAATAGATTCTACAAATCAGTTATAAATCATCCAGAGAAAACAGTTGTAGCATATGTTTTCCTCTACATGTTGTACCTAAGAACCCCTCATAAACTCTGAAAACATTGGCTTTGAGAGACGGTTATAATTGCCTATGACAAGCGTGCTTAAAATAGCAGATAATTTCCATACATTTCAAGCTGAAACAGGATTTGAGAGATTAGTATTTGTGAGTGATTAAGTGGTAGTTACGCCTAGTGTGCCTGCCTATGTGTTTGAGCACAGCAGTATGAATTCAGTTCAGACCACACATGATGGACATGCTTCTGGTTATTTTGCCATTTTGAATCTCTTGCTGGTTTTGGGGCCTTCCCTGGGGTAAGTAAGTCTGACTCCCCTAGCTGTTCCTCAGCTTCTGCTCCTGCCCTGACCACCCTGGCACTCCCCTGGACTCCAGTTTCTCCTGGTCTCTTGTGTTGGGTTTTTGTGGCAAAGCTTTGGTAGCAGAGGAGCTACAGGGTTGGCTTCTGTGAGTAGCTGCCAGAGGCTTCCATGGTGTCTGACTGAGCCAATGCCTGCTGGCTCCAGGATGGACCTGCCTCTGGTCAAGGCCAAGCCCATCAGGCACAGCAGTATTGCCTCGGGGATAATGTAGTTAAAAGGGAAAGAAAAGTTATTGTGATGTCAGAATGATTTTTTGCTTTTACTTTTATACCCCTCTTACATACTCTTTTATATAGTTTTATGTATTCTTAGTGCTTTTAGCCTACATAATTGTAACTTTCCAAGCCTGATAACTCAGCTCAGACCCACTGTACCATTAAACCAGGAGACCAAACAGTCTGGGAAACCCCAGACACCAAGGTCCTCTCCAAAACATCTATTGGTAAACTATCTGTAAATTACGATAGGCCCATCAAAGGCAGAATGTTCCTCAGAATGGGGGGTTCACTCGAGCCTTTCATTGAAAAATCTTTGATAAATATGTTAATTTTGCAAGGCCTATAATTGTGTGTATTTCAGTGTGAAAGGTGCGTGCCTTTTCGAAGCATTCCACCTGGACCCAAGATCCTGAAATGAATACTGAATTAAAAACCCCTTTTCCCCATAAACCGTGTTTTGGTTTTAATTCTTAAGACCAGGGAAAAGCATCATGTTGCTGAAGCAATTGCAACCAGAGGATATATGAGAGCAGCAGCCCCGCAGACACCAAGGTCAGTGCCAAAGGAGAGGGGGAAGGTGCTCCAGGTGCCAGAGCTGTCCATGTTGAGGACTGTGGTGAGGCAGGTGTGGAGGTCCACAGTGGAGCAGGTATGCACCTGTGGCCAATGGAATACTGCACCCCAGAGCAGGTGGATCCCCAAATGAACCTGTGAGCCCTTGGAATCCTGTGCTGGAGCAGGTTTCTGGCAGGGCCTGTGGCCCCATGGAGAGAGGAGCCCATGCTGGAGCAGGGTGGCTGGCAGCCTTTGTGACCCCTCAGGGGACCTACCCTGCACCTACCCTGGAGCAGCCTGCTCCTGCTGACTGCATGCTGTTGGGGAGAGCTGCAGGCTGTGGGGAGGGCTTACACCAGAGAATGCTGAGAGGAAAGGGTGAAAACTGCAATGTGCAGAACATGGTACAGGGCTGAATGAAGGCTTATATTCTCTAATGTCCTCTAATCATACAGCCCTTGCCTTAACACAGCTGCTTCTGTCTGGTTCTGCAGTGAAAGTGGCCCTGTCTGTTCTGATATCTCAGCAGGGGAAGCAGATTGATTCATCAGTAGTTGATTTCTGAGCCTGTAAATCTAAGTCTGTGGAAACCACTTGATTAAAAACTAGTGGCGTATCATACCCATCCTCTGGAGCACAGAGTTATTTTATGTTCAATCTTCTCAATAGTTAAAGGACTTTGGTTTCTCACAGTTTTTATAGATAATGACCATGAGACTCACTTTTGTCATTTACCATTTGCTATTCAGTAATAAATTGATTTGGGGAGGAGTGACTAAAACATGCAGATTATTTCAATGCAAGATATATGGATTTGTGTAAGTCCAATACTTCGTGATCAGATGATGAAGGAAAAAGCACTCTGGCAGCTCTTGATTTTTAAAGTTATGTTTCTATTTATAAATTCTGTTAGGAAGGCACAGCCTAAGCAGAAAGACAAATTCAAATCACACTTTTTATGTAATAGTGCTCATTTCTCTAAGGATCTGAAATGTCCCATTCATCAGTTCTGTTATCTCTTGGCTTGATGAGCACTTAAAGCTGAAACATGTAGCTATCTTAATCTACTTTGAGATATAGCACTTTTGGATACGTAAATTAGAACCTGCACTAAGGCAACCACATAATTCCTTACACTGGCACAAAGCAGCCTTGATGAAGTTAGACATTTTTCTACCTCTTGTTAAACTAATTAATTTTTGAAACCCCATTTGCTGTGAATTTTTTATTGTTTTTTCCCCTTCCTATCTGAAGATAGGGAGTCTGAAAGAAATAAAGCCCACAAAACTATCCCAGAAGATTTTACCTGATGAATTGGATATTATACTCAGTTTTGTGTGTTTATCAGGTGTTGCAAATGGACCAGAGAGGGATATTAATGGTAAGATAGTTGTGGAAATGAACAAATCACAAGTGCAATCAATCTCTGCACTTGTCTCTTCAGGGAGGAGTGTACCGCAGGGCTTAGCGTGAGCCTGACAGCTCAAGGTTGCTTCACTTTGGGAAGTGAAGTCATGTGGTGGCATGCACGTGGTGGCAAGATCATGGCCCAGAAGGGTAACTGGGGCAGTTTGTGCCTCACAGAGGAGGGGTCACTGGCTGCACAGGGCTGGGTGCTCTGGGGTTGCACCCCAGGAACCTTCAGCCTTTTGTGGCAGCTCCCAGGGATGCTCCTCCTGAGATCCATCCTGAGCCTCCCGCGTGTTTCTTTATTCCCTTTGTTCCTCACTCTCCCACCTTGCACCACTGGTTCAACATTCTTGACTTTGATCTTAAGGTTAGAAAGGGTATCAAGTGGAAATACTTGGGAAGAAAAGTGGAAACATGCTTCTTGGTAATCAGAGGTAAAAAAAACCTCCTAACTTCTATTAAAGTACTTTCAGTTTGCACTGCTGCAGTCGTTTATGCCTGTGTTAAGATGTATTTGTTTTCATCAGAGATGGTGAGACACAACAGATGTAGGAGGAAGATTAAATAGCAACAAAAAGCAAGCAAACAAAAGCCCTGTCTTAAAGTACATTTTCACTTATGAAGCAAGAATTTTGTTGGGAGGAAAAAGAAAGCCTCCAATTCTTTACTACTACTTGAAAACACTTATCAGTGCTTTTTGTTTATAAGTGTCATGGTGTTTAAGCGCCTGTTAAGGCTGATGTAGATGAGATTTTCTGATAAAGAGAAGCCAGGGGAAATCTGACATCTCTTCCAAGGTGCACAAGAGATGTGACTTGGGACGAGAGGGTCAGTCCTCTCCCCTCAACATCCTGCTGTCCATCCCACCTAGGAAGACCCAGCTGACCCATGTTTCTCAACCTGACACCCCAAGCAAACAAGGTTGGTGTCAGTCAGGAGCGAAGGCAATGTGGCTCCTAGCATGGTGATTTTCAGATGTTTGAGCTGTTGGCATAAAATGCTGCATTGTGCAGATGTACAGAACAAGCAGCTTGCCGTGAAATAGCTTTGGACAGCTAAGGAAGTCACTGCTGAAATGGTTTTACTTCTGACTGATTCAGTTCCTTGGGTCCTGGTCCTGTCTGTGTTTGTTGACTCGATTGACAGAATCACGCAGAATATTTTGCTTTGGAAGGGATTGAGTCTAACTCTGAAGTGAATGGCCCATATGGGGACCAAACCCATGACCTTGGAGTTATTAGCACCATGCTGTAAACAAAATGATTGTAAATTTCCACATGTTCAGGCCCCTTGTTGATCAGGAGAAGATCAGCAATCTGATGCCTCTTAATACAGTTTTATAGATGGCAAATGGTAGGAGTAGGCATGACACTGACTTTGCATGACTACATACTTGGGTTTTATAAAAAATCATCTCTATGGTTCATCAATTTATTTCAAGAAACAATAGAAACTGCCAATTGCATTTCATAGCAAAATGAAATGAAACCTAGTTTCCTATCTTGAAGCTCAGAAAAATATAAGTTATATAAAGCAGTAACACGAGCATAACTTGGACTCTAAAATTTTAAGAGCACAAACACAACAGTTTGCAAAGCATTAGCTGCATCTGAAAGCAATTAATTAAATTAAATGGAACAATGAACCACTTCTTGTAGCTGTACTCCCTGGTTTGTGACAAATTGGTTAAGTCAGTTGTATTAATGAGGTCAGCCTGTTCTGAGATATTTGATTCTAGAATTAGTAAAGGTCCAAAGTCCTTGAATTAGGAGTTGCCATCTTCTGCTCAGAGGTTGTAAAAGCCCTATTGAGGCACCTTTAATATGAAGGGCTGTAAGATTTTTAGTACAACACTTCAGCTTTTGACAGCATGCCATAATGGGTACCCATGAAGTGAGCAAAATGCAGCAATAATAAAAACCTGGGTTTCTGGCAAGAGTCAGAGGATTGAACTGGTTGTGTTGTAGGAGAAGGCTGACGTATTTTGAGGCAATTATAATTTTATGAACCTGATCTTATCTGAAGTTCATGGTACTGAAAGCATGTGACCAGTCTGTGTGCAAAAGGAAAGGGGTGAAAAAAGTTTTCCATAAAAAATTGTAAAATAGTGTAAGTTAATGACACATTGTTTAATATATTGTTGAATATATTGTTTAAATGTTTATGTTGACATTTAAAGTGTTCGGTTGTTTTTTTTTTTCAGAATGCACTCAGAATCTTAAGGAACTTGGTCAGGTTATAGAAGTATTACTTTTGTCTCCTCAAGAGAGGAAACAAAGCCAGAAAACATATTTGACACTAATTTGCTAGCGGCTAAGAAGGAAGAGCTCTATTTCTATGTAATCTTTTGGATTTCCTTTTGCTCCTTTCACATGACCCAAATGAAATTTGAAGATTGCATGTCCCTGAGCTTTAGGAAAAGAAACTACTAATTTTAGTAGTAGTAAACCTTTTTGAGAAGTACATTTTATACTGTCTGAGAAAAGGCAAACTACGTGCATATATATCTGCTATGCCTATTGGCCTATTCTAATAAATAAACTAATGATCTATCTGCAGCCTCTTCCTAAAAGTTAATCCTTGAATAATTAAATTCATCCATTCCAAACCTTTGGTAAGAAGGTTCTTTATTTGCATTTTATGGTCAAAAGCACCCAGCAAAAACCACACCAAACCCCAAACCTCTGTGTTCATGGTTTTACCTGAAGGTGATATTGAGATAGCCATCTGTCACTCTGTGATTGAAGGCATGTGTACATTCTTGTGATTTTGATAGCCTGGAGCTTTGCCATCTTTGCAGTTTGCATACAGGAATTTTGTGGGGAGGGAGGAAATGGAAGAAAAGGTAGTTGAATAAAGACATGTAACTCAATTCTGTGTACATGTATGTAATCTGTACACATCCAAGCACAGGAAAATTTCATTTAATTTTACTTTACTTGCATTTAAAAATATGTTCTAAATAACTTCCTGTAAATAAATGTGTCTTTAGTGTGGCCATTAGTGTCCATGCCCATAATTCTTTGACCTGAATCAGTTGACTAACACAGCATCAAGTCTCAGTTTATTGCTCTTCAGTTTTCATTTTCTTTTTAAAAGGTTGACATCCTAATCCTTGGCTTTCATTTTTTATTTGTTATGAATAAAAAGTTGGAAATAACATGAACATTGTTTTCACATCCATAGGCTCTCCTGTAGAAGCTAAACTGGACTATTTTGCTTTAAAACACTGAGTCTGAAGCTGCTATGCCAGGGGAAGCTTGGCAAAGCAGGGATGATGGAGCTGACATTTGAAGAACTGGGCCGTTGTGTCACAAGTTAGGCCAATAGATGTCAATCTAAATCCTGTAGAGAAAAGCAAACTAATGAGTCAGAAACGTACTGGTGCTGTATGTTTGCCCTCCAGACCTGAAACATTTGTTGGTCTCAGGGAAAGAATAACTTCGGGAAACTCGACTTGGAATTTAATTTTAACTGTTTTCAAAGGTTGTGATGTTTCAAGAGAAGATACTCTTTATCAGTCATAAAAAAAGAATATGTTGCAGGTTTTGTTGTGCCTTAAGCAGCTCTCTTCCCTCCTCTCACTCCTCTGGAATTCCCAAAGAGTGCATGAAGATAACTAAATTAGAGGGAACTGCTTTGTACAGTGTGACCCAATAAATTACTTCTGTTTCATTAGCTAGAGATACTTTTTGAGAAGGTAAGTTAGTGCAGTTTCTTTAATGATGATTTCTGTGTCATATATAAAAAAGTCCTTCCTAACTGCCTGCCTCTGGGGCAGGGAGCTGGCAGTGAGGGCAGTGAGGAAAGGGGCCAGGACTGGCAGCCTGGGAGCCCAGATGTGCAGGATGGTTTCTTTTCCTGGCCATTATGGGCTTCTGTGTCCTGCCTCAGGTTGTCCACTGGAAGCCACGGCTGTGTGTCCTCATCAAATGCATATGGATTTGCCTGAAAACTGCCTACCCTCCCCAGAAAGGCTTAGCATATGGAAAATATAGTGCAAAAGCAAAATAAGCACAGTGCAGATGTTCAATTTGGTAACCACCTTAGGAGCTAGAAAAATGGTTGTATATGATGGTTGCTATTTTAGGAAAATGACTTTATATTCTTGTTTGCTTGGGGGTTTTTTTGGGTTTTTTTGTGGACCCTGAAGGCAGGTCAGTTACCTGCTGAATCATACAATCGTAGAAAGGCTTGGGTTGGAAGGGACCTTAAAGATCATGTAGTTCCACTCCCCCTGCCATGGATGCCACTCGGTGGATCAGGTTGCTCAGGCTCCATCCAAGCTGGCTTTGGTCACTTCCAGGGATGGGGCATCCACAATATCTCTGGACAACCTCCACTGCCTCACCACCCTCTGAGTAAAGAATTTGTTTCTAACACCAACTCTAAATCTGCCACTCTTTTTCTCTTTGAAACCATTGCTCTATGTCCTGTCACTCTCTGCCCATACCTAAAGTCCCTCTCCCTCCTTTTTATAAGCTTCTTTTAAGTGCTGGAAGGTTGGAGTGTGGTCTCCCTGGAGCCTTCTTTCAGCCCTGCCTCTTTCCTTATGGGATTAAATTTGTATATTATGGTTCTGAAGGGGTGTTTTTGTTTGTTTTCATAAGGAAAACACTAACTGTAGGTAATTTTCCTGACATGATGGCCTTCTGCTTTGCTAAGTCTGAGGGTTCCACAGAGCAGGGAAGATGTACCTGAGGATTACTATTGTTATATAATTCTAAGGCAGCCCCCTCTGAGATATCCAGAGAGGAGGAGGATATGCAAAGATGTGCAGTTCAGTCTGGTTTTGGCAGCCAGTTCCAGGTTGGTTGCAGTGATTGGCTTTTATTAGTATTATATAGTGGACTGGAGAAGATGACAGTCCATTGGGGGTCTAAGTTAATTTTACTTCTGTAAAATGAAACAATGATGCAAAATAAATGGCTGCAATGGTGCAGATACCAAAACATCAGCTTGTTTTCTGAAAGTCATCATGGCAAAACTGAGAATTTTTATTATAGTATTTTAATATAATGGGAACGTCTGTCTCAACATTAGCATGTCTAAAATACATGGCATGTTACTGCTTTTGTAGGAGTGGTCGTAGGCAATAAATGGTTTTTAAATCAGAAAATGTTTACTAAGTAGGAGATTTAAATTTGTGTGATTTACAGAGGCATTGAACACCCATGGCATTTCCAGGTATTTTTTCATGTTTGAATTCAGACTTGTGCTTTTCTGACAGATTATGCTGGATCATTTTAATACCTACCAGGTGTTTTCAATGAACATTTTTAAGTAAAAGCTGTATCTGTGGTAAACCTCCAGCAATACATGAAGTTTTCTTAATCAAATGGAAGGCAAAGGTAGCAGCAGGGAAAAAAAAAACATTGAAAGAGAAGTTCTGGTATGTTCTGATGAGGTTCTTGGTAGTTTTGATGACATCAGTGTTTTCAAAGCTCTGTTAGAAATGCTAGTGATCAGAACTGTCTGGAGTAAAAAAACCCACATTTTCTTTAAAGAGGATGTGAATATCAAAGTATTTTTAGTAAATGTACAAGACAAGCTACAGTTATTGGAAGCAGAAATCCCACTCTGTATGTAAAGCTTTGGATCAGTTGCTTTTGATTTTTAACTTGTGTTTCTTAGAGTTTTTTTGATTCTGGAGATCAAGAGTTGAGGTGACCAGTAGCAAACACTTACAATCCACTTCCGAACTCAAAACCTTTATCTTCCTTATATCTGTGAAATAAATGATGTCATGTACAACATGATCACAGATCTTACAGAAGTAGATGACAGGATGACAGTATGTTTCTCACAGTTCAGATGGCTGCAACAGAGAATGTAATGAGCCATAATGGTATAATTTTTCATGTTAGAATTTTAATACTGTGTTTTCTACAGCTCTTAATATATCATGCATTAAACACATTTCAGAAACCACAGTGAGTTATGTATTCATAGTGTCAATAAAGGAAAATAGTCTGACAACAACATGGAGTGATGAAAATCCTCTCTATTCTTTTTCATTGAAGTTGTTGAAAGGAAAGATAACAACCTGGAAGGACCTCACATTTAAAAGGTGTTGTGGTCATAAGTCAGAGGTAAGAGGTTGGTGTCTTGTGCTGCTGGCTTGGTTACAGACATAGCCCAGAGTGTCTGACTTCCTACCAGAAGAGAGGCCACTGTACTCAACCACTGCTCCTGCCTAAAGGGGAAACGATAGCAGGGAGATGCTCTTTTTGAGTGTGGCTTTGAGTACTTTGTCAGGTAGAAATGGGCAATTATGTTTGCCTTCTGGAGGAAGATTAAAAATAGGATTTTTGGAATCCTAGAACCGCTCTTTCTGGGGGTAGAGCGTTTTTGAGCTAGTAATGCTCTTGACTGCATATCTTTATCACAGATACCTCAAAGCTGTCATGCCAGAGAGCAGAGTGAAAATAGTGTCAACAAAAAAATAAAATGAGAAATTACTCTTCTATCAACCCATCGCCTGAAGTCATAGATGGTGTTGATTGTGTCTTGTCTTAGCAGCATATACAAGGGAGGTAAATTGCAGTAACAATAGGAGACAGCATATCTGATTCGACTGAGAAACACAGTTACAAAAACTACCATATCACATTTATTTGGATTAAGTTTTTGAAAACCCTGAGCAACAAGGTGACCTTTCAGTTGATTAATCCCAAACTGGAGATTATTTTTTTGAAAGAAAAGCAGCAGACTCAGAAAAATGAAAAAAAAAAATGCCAGTCACTCTGAAAGCAATGGTATTTTCTAGGAACTGGTCATACTGGCATGGGAAGGAGAAATAAAGAAATTGCTGAAAGACCCCACTTTACAGCTTTTTGCAGAGCCAGCTGCAGTCCTAATGGTGAGAGAAGATGGGTGGGCTGCATGCTGGGTTTTCATCCACTCTGGTATTCAGGATAGCAAGGGAAAAGCTCCTGTTTCCTGGCTGCCACACCTTGGCACAGCTTCTCCTTCACTGTTTTGTTCTCATGAGACCCCACCTGGAGTCCTGTGTCCAGCTCTGGGGCCCCCAACACAAAAAGGACCTGGACCTGGTGGAGTGAGTCCCAGGGAAGGTCATGCAGATGGTCAGAAGGCTCATGTACCTCTGCTATAAGAGGGTTGGGGTTGTTCAGCCTGGAGAAGAGAAGGCTCTGAGGACACCTTAGAGCACATTCAGGTGTCTAAAGGGATCTATAAGAGAGCTGGAGAGGGCAGAGGCAAGAGCCTGTAGTGATAGGACAAGAGTAATGCCTTTAAATGGATAGAAGGTAGATCTAGATTAGATATCAGGAAGAAATCCTTTACTGAGTGTGGTGAGACACTGAACAGGTTGTCCAGAGGATCTGTGGATAACCCATCCCTGGAAGTGTTCAGTGCCAGGCTGGATGGGTCCCTGAACACCTGATCTAGTGAGTGGCATTCCTGCCCATGGCAAGGGGGTTGAAAGGGGATGATCTTTCAGGTCCCTTTGAGTACATCCCATTCTGTGAGTCTATGATCCCCCTTGGGGTCCCTCCTCCAGTGCTGAGTCCTGGAGCTGGGGCACTGCCTGCCCTGGGAGAGAATGGGAAGCCAGGTCTCATGAGGGCCAAACTTGTCACCTTGCAACAACTTGACAGGGCTGCATCTGCTTATTAATGCATGTCACAGTGGAACAGTTTGTTCCCTGTGTCTCTTAAGAGGATTTTCCTGTGTTACAGTGTCAAAATCCTGCATAATTTCTGCCTGATTTTCATGGAGGCATAATCAGACTTTTTACTCAGCTTCATCCCTGAAGACAGTTCTCTGCTGCTGTTATCTTAAAATAAACCAGTTCTTTAATGAAACCTTCTGTAATGAACTGCACTGTCACTGTAATTTTGTTTATGAAAAAATATGAAAGACATCAAGGGAACTACAGTATACATGTAATGTTATTATAAGAGTGCCTCCTGCCAATACTGGAAACCACAGTTCAGCTCTTTGAGAAGATGGAATATGTTCATGTGCAATGGAATTACAGTTTAGTTTATGTTTCTTGGAAACTTAGTACTTACATTTATTTTACGATGTCTCAGATCTCCTCAAATGTTAATTGAAATAGATCTGCAAGGCTGGGATATTGGAAGATGCTTTCTCCAGAACATTTTATTCTGAATTGGGTTTCTTTATTGTCTTTTGGCTATTAGGATTGTATTAACCATTAGTACTGGTATTATTTTACAGACTGAGCATTAACTTGGTTCTAAATAAGAAAAATATTTAGATTAGGAGAATTATATTGCAATCTTACAAATTAATAAGAGCATTCTGGTGTATATCAATGATAATAAAGCTTACACTGAGCTACAGTGGAACTAAGAATAAAGCAAAATAAAAACAAAGGATAAAAATTAAGAGTGGCTTGACTGAGAAAAAGCCATATATAGTTTATAGCTTAATTCTTCTGCCTTCTCTGGGGTAAAACTTGCATTTGATTTTTGTAGATTTCTTCCTGAGTAATGATTAAGGGATTAGATTCCTATTTTAATGGTTTCTCAAAAGTTTTGATGTGTCATAGGTGAAAAAATGTCTATCCATTATTTTAACCAAATGACTGGGATTAGATCTATATAAATAATTTACTCAAAATTATATGATGGCTGCATAATGCAATTTAAAAAAAGAAGTGAAAAAAGGTAATTTTTTCTCTTCCTGCAAAAATCAAGAATTGGCATCCTTTGAAAAGCTCCTTATGGAAAAGCTTTCCAGTGATATAATTCATTTAGCTTTGAAGTGTCATTTGGAAATTAAACATGAAGATGCTTTATTTAGAAAACATCAAAACAATCTCTTTCAGGGAAAAAAAAAAACCCTCCTGTGTTTGGAGGCATGAATCACAAAATTCAATTAAGTCCATGCATATTGACAAACTAGATTAGTATGTGGGCTTTTTTGCTTTGTTTTCTGTTGTCTTTGAAGTTGCCAGCGTGTCCTGGGGTCCCTGGGTCTGAGCAATTCCGATTCAGCTGACACCAACTCTACCTGAGCAGGAAGCAGCCAGCACTTTCTGCTTGTCTGTCTTTTTCCTCCAGGATGATGTGCTGGAGACAACTCATGTCTGCTGAGAACTGTGATCTGGGTCTGTTAAAATCACTGGAAGATTTCCCATCAATTTCAGTGGGTTTCAGTCAGTACTTTAAGGAAGGATTAACAGCCTCTGCTGCTTCTCTCGTAGCCTTTGAGAATGGGGAGAAAAAGGTTTTGGGGAGGGAGTGCTCTTTCTTTTTCTCAAGTAGTTGGGAGGTTGTAGGAATAAGTTAGAAAGAAAAGAAATCAGTGAATTCTGCTATTTTCTTCCATTGTTTCAGTTCTGTACACATGACAGAATGTCCCTGGACCCAGATGATAACCTTAACTCTCCCTGCCAGTACAGTGCATTTGTGTGTAACCTGCCCCTAACCCAGAACAGGCTACTCTTGGCAGCATCAAGGTGCACCAGCCCTGAGAGTGAGGCAATAAAATTGCAAGATGAAGGTCAAAAGGATGTACACAGAATTGTCAGAACTCCTTGCTACAAGCAGCACAGCCTGTGAGCAGCTGAAAGGAGGTTAGACAACAGAGCAGAGTTCCTTCCAGAAATGTCTGGAGAGAGGACAGCTGGGGCTGCTCTTGGGAAATGCTCTAGAGGGGTCAAGACCCTAATTTTACACAGGGTCAGAGATGGTGTAAATTCAACACAAAACTTGTGCTGGACCCTGTAAGTCTTGGCAGTCACCCCAGTCAGTAGGACAAAGCCTTTCCACAGTGCCTCAGTGGTAAGCAGTGGCTGAGAAGTCAGTGAAACCACTCACTGCAGCACTGATTACTCACATGAACACAAGGTTACTGATTCAAGGCCATAATTGTAATGCAAATGGTTTACAATATGGACAATGTTTTCCTCCTGGTTTTGGACACAGAATTTTTTGTAGTTTTTGGCAGATGCTTCAATTTAGGAGCCAACACTGGGGCTCTCTGAAGAGTAGGATAAGCATTACCTGTTTATATTTGGAGGCACCTCTGCTCATTTCCTCCACATGAAATAATGCTTTGTTGTTTCCATATTCATCTAGTATTTGCATCAGTGGGTTTCTTTGTCATTTATTAACAGTTTTTATAGAGGAAAACAAAGAGAAATTTTTAAAGAACCAATAAATGTGCCAAGTAGAGAAGGGAGAAGGAGATTGTATGTGATGCTTTGTTCTGGCTGATTAGTATTTAACAAGAAATGAATTTGTACAGTTAAATGAGATTCAGATAATTTTTTATTGTGCACATAATCTTATGTCAGAGGAAATTTGTTAAATTTTCCACTGTTAAAGCCCTTAAAGTGTATGGAACTGCTAATTATTTAGCATAGAGAGTCAGAGAGGAGTAAAAATGAAGTGGTATTTTGAAATGTATTGTCGGAAATATATTTCTCTGTGCGTGCTTACCTGATATGAGGCTAAAATAAACATTTCAAAATTGGAGCTACTGATATTAAGGCTAAAAATCACCAAATATATCTTTTTAGTAATAAAAACACCAAGAAGAAAATTAAAATTAAATGCAAGCACCAGAAACTGGCACACTGTACGGTTAGTTTATTAATTTTGATCTCTGTAGCATATGGTAGTTTCATGCAGCTAGGGGCTATGGCCACCTGTTAATACTCCAGGGTACCAAAGAAAAAAGGATTTGCTTGTTCAGTGATGAAAAACACAGAGACTTCCATATTCTGATTAAAGGAGGAGGTTGTTGGTTTTTTTGGGTTTTGGTTTGTTTTGAGTTTTTTTTAATACCTAGTGTGTATTTTTTCCTGTATAAGTAACTTTCCAAAAGGAAAACAATGAGTCAGATTTCACAGAGGCTTATTTAGACGAAATACGAGTTGTTTTTCCCAAAAGCCCAATCAAAGCTTTAGAAAATTTACATTGAGAAACTAGCTGGCAGCAACACTTCCCTGTCGAAGGAACTTGCACTTTGCTGCATTTAAAAAAAAAATAGCGATTTAATACAAAAATATTGTTTGCAGTAGATCCCTTGACATAAAATACCGAGGCACTGACGCCTGTGTGTGCGCTGCTGCTTTATGAGGGATGTTTGGGAGGTTCCACAGCAGGGCTGGTGCTTGTCCAGGGACAGGCCTGAGCCATCTCTCCCAGCTGGCCCGTGGGTGGCTGGCGCGGAGGCAGCGCCTGGCCCGCAGCCGCCGGGGCCCTGCCAGCGGCACGGGCTGCCGGCCCTGCTCTCCGTGGGAATGAGGGGCTGTTCTGCTGTCACTGGGACCAAAGGGCCTCCTTGCAGCACCAGCTGCACTCCCCCACACGCCCCCCTTGGCTCCCCCAAAAGAGAGGGAGCCGGTGTTACGTCAGGTGGGGTCCGTAAGGTGCGATGGTGGTAGTGAAGGCCTGGCCGCCGCATACCGAGCACACGGTAGGAAGGAATTTTCTGCTCGCTGAGTTTTCACTCTCACTGCATCTTGGTGGAAATTTGACAGACATATGGACCTACTGGAACCATTTGGTGCTTACCTGCTGGTCCATCTCCACTTGGAAAAGATGCATTTGCTGGGAGATCAGTGCATTTGGAGCACTGATTTGTAGTCTCGATGTGTTGTTGAAACTTCAGAGGAGTCTGGAAGGGTTGCTCTTTAGACTGGCACCCCAAACTCAGTTGCAGACAGAGGCTTGGCAGGGCTCTAGGATGAGGTGTAGGGAGGGTGTATGAGAGCAGGGCTGTTCTCACTGCAGCCAGAGGAACAACTGCAGGGGTCATTTTTGGGCAATGATCATCATTTTTCATGATCCTTCGCTTGGTGGATGGAGGTATCCCAAGGGTGCAGGGAATTGGCTGACTGCTCAGCACCACTGGGGTTTACTGGTAACAGGTGACACTTTAAAACTTTGCTGCCTGTTTCTAGTCAATTAAAACTTTACAGCTGTAGCTCTTTCAGCCCAGAGCTTTGAGGTGTTCTTTTGTGGGGACTACAGGGTTGGCACTCAAACTAGACCTGAGCATGAATCAGAAGTTTTCGCTTGTAATCATTATACTTTTAAAACAGACTAGATACCTTTATCTTTTAGAGTGGCAGATGTGCAACACACTTTAATTTTGTATGCTGAATCATTCAGATCACCATGGACCTGTTTGTGTGTTATTCATCTATAGTTGACACCTTCTTTTCTCCTTCCCTTTTTGATATTTTTTAAAAGTAGATTTTCTTGTGGACTATTTCCTGAATAGAAGTGTAGGGAAGATTACTTTTTGTTTCTTTTCACCAATAAAAACAAACAATTAGAATTCCTTACAGTACTGTCTCTTGTACACTGTAAACTAAATCACAACCATCAGCTCATTTTGCACAGGCAACTGAACTGCCATCCTGCATTGTTATATTAGCAGAAATAGTATTTTCATTATGCATTTGACCATAAATAGTTATATATTGCTCAATATGTGCAGTTGGTTGATTGGAAAAGAGTCTGACTTGAGCATACAGAAATCTGAACTTTTACAAGTGCTAACTGTGCTAACTGAAATTTTACATAAATTATGGGGAATTTTCATAGTGTTGGTGTAAAGCTTCAGCTAGATGTTGAATTTTGGGGTGCACTGATCATAATAGATTATAAAGTGATGGAACATATTGGCATCAAGAGTTGTTGGAAAGGTTTTAGAGACAGACACCCTCAGGACCACAGCAGCAGAATAAGGATGGGCTGTGTGCCTGTCCCTTCAAACAAAAGGGCCTGTCCCCTGGAGTGAGTCCCTCTTAACAGAGGGAATTATCTGTTTTTTTACTTGCAGGGGGGCAGAGGGATGGCAGGGGGAAGGGTGGAAGATATGGTTTGCATTTATAAACAGGAAGGCATTTATGCATCTCACTTCTCGTTATGTAATCTCATACGTGATCTGCCTACAGTCTGGATTTTTAGAGAGCATATGTCCAAGTGTGTTCATGCTTTTGTAAAAAATGTTTCAATTTTCAGATAGGGGAAATCTCTTTTAAGATATCTTATGGTGCTTCCATTAGATAGTTCTTGCCAGAAAAATACTGCAAAATTTTATCTACAACACATAAATATATAGCATAAAAATTATTTAGAATTATGAAAGACTACAGACACTGCTTACTGAGTCAGACCAGAAGATTTTTTGTCATGCTGTGCTGTCTATTTGACAATTATCCTTGGAAAATCTTTCATTTGAAAGCAATCTCAATGGTCAGGAGGCACCATCATGGCATGAGGGCATGCATGCCCTATCTGTGCTCAAAGAGGAGTGTCCTGGAGTGAGTTGGGCTGAGAGCTGCACCAGGGCTGGGCTGGAGCACTCTCCAGCCTCCTGGTCATCGAGGACTAACCTAGAGGTACTCTTTTGTACCTTAAATGGCATCTCTGCTTTGCTTTCTCAGGTAAAAAGATCATGAAGAAAACAAGCCCCAAATTCCTTGTTATAGATCTGCTGGTCAATAGTTCCCCATTTCACTGTTTCAGCTCATAAACCCTCTTCACTACCTTGTATTCTTCATTGATTTTCTCAACATCTATGGCTGAGCATGAAGCACTCTTTGCTGTGGAGTGGGTGTTTGCCAGGTCCCAGAGTGCAGGTGGCCAAGTGCTGTGTGAGCACCCCACATGTGAAGGTTTTTCTGAGTATGGCTGATACAGAAGAGTGATGCAGGCCACTGGATTCTCCAGTTCTTGGGGGCTAGGACTTAGGAGTGGTGGACAGGACACATCTCCCTTCTCACTGCCACAAGAGTCCTGCTTACTTGCTTCCAAACAACTTTTCTTTTTCTTCTTTTCCTTCAGCATAAAGATTCCCAGTCTATTTTTTTTTTTCCTTCAGTATGCAAATTGTTTCATATCTTTATACATCCTTCTCTTTCATCTCTGGGCTTTTTTTCACAGACTCACGGAATGGGTTGGAAGAGGCCTTTAAAAATCATCTGGTCCATGGTCAAGGACAGCTTTTACTAGATAAAATCGTCATCCAACCTGGCCTTGAACACTTCCAGGGGTGGAGCATCAACAACTTCTCCACTGTTCCATTAACCACCACTCCACTCGCCAGTCTCATTGTGAAAAATTTCTTCCTCTTGTCCAATCTAAACCTACCTACCCTCTTTCAGTTTAAATGCCTTGCCCCTTGTCAGACTGTGGTAAAAAGACTTGCCCCTTACAGACTGTGGTAAAAAGGCTCTCTCTTATCTTTGAATGAAGCATTTATTCCACAATCTAAATTGTCCTTTCCAGTAGCACTCAGATTGCTTCCCTCCCCCATTGCTGGAGCTGAGGCAGCAGGCAGAGGGGGGAGACCACAACTGCAGTCAATCTTCTGAAATAAATCCTTCAGAGGAAAGAAGAAAAAAAATTAAGAACAGAGATTTTGGAAGGAGTTCAGGGCAGTACAAGAAACAAGGCAGCAAACTCTTGTTTAGTTACTTTAGGAGCTGTGAATTTACCTGTCCTGGAGTTGCACTGGATGGGCCAGGTTATTAAATGATGACTTCGATTTATCAGCATTCCTACAAGCACAGTTTTGAGTGAAGCATCCTCTTGCGAGTTCTCTTTGTATCGACAGGAATGTTATTAACTGGGAGCTTGCTAACAGCTTCAGTCCAAGAGCCATGATATTTGAACTTGTGAAAAATCCTACTGAATTGTTTTCCACTTGTGACTTTTTGTCTGTATTTCCCTTCCCCTTACAAACCCTCGCGTGTGTTACTTTTGTCTCAGTTATGTTCCTCTTCCAAAAGTGCTCAGTGAATAAGTGGACCAATGACAATTTATTCAACATATCCAGTGTTCAGAGTATAAAGCAGGGAAGTTAATGTAATACTCAGTGCTGTAGGTAATTGCCCGGACACTCTGACTCGCAGCTTCACACCTTGAACCATGTGATCTACTCAGATATTCAGAATTAATAAACTCATTTATAACACTCATGCTCCTGGTGAATGAGCTGTAGACTAAATATTATTTTAATAATATGATGAATTAAATTTGAATAATTATAAGAATAATTTGTGCTAATCATAGAACATTCATGAATAGAAAGAAGTGAAGTTGACAATTTATTCACTGCAAGTTAGTTGCCTCGCTCTGCTGCTAATTAAGTTCAAGGCTTTGAATAAGTAGTTCTAAGTTGCTTCATTACATGACAAAGTGCAGCTCTGATCTGACAGGGATGCATGAGCCACAGCACGTGACAGAGGTTCATCATCTGACAGTGAAAGCTCCAGTGTGCTTCCTCCTCTCTGAATAAACCTCTGCCTGAGTACTGGAATGACAACAGGTACTTTATAAAAAATGCAAACAGCCTTCCAGTAACATATTGGAAGAAGAGGGAGAAGATTTACAATGCATGGCTCTTGGTGGTTTGGGAAAAAAAAAATCTTACTTTTATTTCCCAGTTTGCATTTGGTTAGATAATGGAAATTAGTCCTGTCTTCTTTTTTTGCGTAATTAAGAGGAATCAGGGGAACATTATTTTTTCTGAGGGTCTTGTTTCTTTTACTGTTGCTTTTTATTAGCTTACTTTTGTTTTAAGGATGATCTTGCATATTCTTGACCAGAATTTACTGGTTTAGGTTTCGGGGTGTCTCTTACAAGCCTCTCCTATTCATTGGCTGGGAGCCCAGTAGTTATTAATGCCATATCCTCTTTCCCTCCAGTTAAATCCCTATTCCTGCAGCTTTCCCTTAGAGTCTTCTAGAGGGGACTTATTTTTCCCATGTAGCATTTTGCCAGAATACCACGAAAATCACTGGAGCTCCGTTCAAGACATGAAGGAAATCACCATTTTCTGTGGCTCTGGTCCTGTTAACATTGCTACTGACAATGTAGATTTCTTTACACAATGTCATAAGTGTGCTTAGACACAAAATAAAATTCAAATTCCCCTTTCTATGAGGAGCCAATCAAAATATTGCCTCAAATCTGGCTGACTTTTGAGCCCAGAATTATTTTTTTTTTCTTTTTATGATGCATTATTCTTAAATGATCTTGTTTCTAGTTTACCTGTCGAACTTCTGGCTATTTTGGTCTGTCACAAGTCTGTTACAGCTTTGTTGCAAATTGAATCCTCACCAGTTTGAGACACTCAAAATGTTTCTGTGGGTGGAAGGAGCAGAGCTGCTGGCCAAACCTGCCAACAGGTTTTCTTAATCTAATTAAACTTTTGTCAATCTAATAAAAGGATCCCAGGAACAGTGCTATGGATACTTTATGGTCGTATATGCAGTTGTTAAGTACACACCCACTTCCTGATAGGTATCCTTTTATCTGATATTAGCTCACTGCTCTGTTACCCCTCTGCATTTCAAGGTGGAAGGTTTCAGCCTGGAGAGAATGAATTCAGGGAGGCATTGAACTCTCCCCGCTCCCTCCCCAAATAATTTGCTGCAAGGAGAGTGATATTGCCGTTAGTGGTTTCTTCCTCCTTGCTCCAGGATGGAGCCCGTGGGGTCACTTTGGCATGTGTGCTGTTATGCTCAGTGCTTTATTCTGTAATCCTGTGTCACACCACACCTTTGCTCTAAGTGGTGTGGTTTATAAATGTGCTGGCTCGTGTTTATTACCCTTCAAACTGCTTTTGCCCAAGCTGCACGAGTCTGATGAGGAGGACTACTGCTTCTGAGGGGTTTACAGTCCAGGGACTATGGGGATCACCCTGCACCCTTGCTCTTGTGCCAAAAATGGTTCATTTTACACAGGGTAACACCTTGGTTTTATAGGAGATCATACAAGAGGCTTGGGCACCAGAGGAATGTTCCTCCTAAGATCCAGCCCACAACATCCACCACGCAGCATTTATTCCCCATTCTGCCTTCACAAAGCCTGTGAAGTCTTCCAGGAGTCAATTACAAAGAGACCAGTGGTAGGAGAGTGAGCCAGGGTGTGGAATGAGGCTGGTGGGCAGCTGGGCACTCACATCTCTGCTGCTGTCAGTCTCTGCAGGATTAAATCGCCCCTGTCTAAGGGAGAGTGTTTCTGACAGCATAGCTGAGTGCGGAATCTCTTAGGATTATTCTCTCAACCCCTGGGCATGGTTTCTAATATTTTTGGTTTTCTATGTTGTCTTTTTACATGCATTTTAAAGTTTCTGTTATGATGATTCTCCAGGACCTCTCTGTATATTTTAAAACTGGTATTCCAATCTGTGTGTGTGTATGAGTGTGCATGTATGCAGGTGGAAGGGGAAGGTTCCTCCACATGCTATCAAAGAGACATATGTAATTTTGGTTTTTTTCCCTCTGGAGCCCAGAGGAATTTTAAAACTCTCAATTAATAAGATAAAACCTGCTCAAATGGTGGCACCTTTGTTAAAAATTTCCCCAAAAGTAAGGTTTTTTGGAATTCTGGAATCTCATGTCCTGTCTGTCTGAAGGATGCATCTCTTTCATGGAAGTTCTTGAACTGCATTTGAATGAACTGACTGCTACTTGTACATAAGAGGATGTATTTTTGGCAATGCTTTATTTTTTGAGGGAAATATTTTTAAAAGATGCCTTTAAGACACTGAAGGCTTACAGCTGTTTTCTAAGAATTTTGCTATGAAAAGAAATTGTTAGACTAGACTTTTTGCAGAATGGATCAGGCAAGAGAAACCAAGCTTCATGTATCACAACTTGGCCTCTCTTGAACTTGAAACTTGGATATTTTTGATGGAGTCAATAAATCTTTGCCTTATGATGGTAGGCTATTTATTTTTAAATAGTGGAGGTGAGGCTGAAGGAAAACACAGTTGAAGTGTATGGAAAGATAATCTATAAGGGCGTACCTGTAAGTGGAGAAAGGCACATGAAAAACACCAGCGTGATTCCCACAGTGAGAAAACAGCTTAACCCTCATCTGACATTTTTAATTGAGCCCCAAAGGCCCCCCTGTGCAACACCATTTTCTGAGTTAATGCAGAAGAGCCACCTCACATGAGGTGGTGCACATGAGGAGTTGTCTGCAGTAATTGCTGAGCAGTAAATTCAAATGCAGCCTTACTTTGCACAAATTCCCCCATGTAGGGAACCACCCAGATTTGCTGGAAAGGACCTCGGGATTCACCTGAAAGATGAGCATGCCGCCACTGATGCAGACTGCCCTGAGAATATTCTAATGATATTCATGCATATGAAAACAGAATTGAAGGGATTTAATTTTGAGATTGCTGCCGGCAAGAACTTAGCAGAAGAGCATACATTGCAATTAATATCTTTCAAGCAACTGTGTGTGTTTATAACACATCCTGTCATCAAATCGTGGGAGTAATCTGGTCGTAATGCCCTGAAGGAGCCCATCAGTGAAGTTTCAGAACTATATTGAGCTCTGAGGTTATTAAGTTTAGAAATGATGTAGGGGACAGGTGAACTATTCTCAGAGTAATGCCATCACGCCTTCTCAATGTTTTCTTCTGTAGCAAGAGATTAGCTATTGTGCAATAATTGATAAAGTTGACTATGTCGAGACATATTTCCTGAATAAGGATTAGACACAGACAATTCAAAGAGTGATCGATGAGGAGTTTCCCTAGAAATGAAATTAAGAACTGTCACCACAAGGAGCCCATACAGCGGCTTTTGACTCGCATTACCCATCACCAAATTGTGGCTGGGCTGATGGCTATACATTAATAAGCTCTGCACCCGTTCATGCAGTTTGTCAACCAGGAAGGAGACATCCTTACCACTTAGTGGAACAAGCCCTGGAATACTCTTGTGTTTTGGTGGCTATATGAAAGACTTTGGTGGTCTTAAGCTTTCCCTTATTTCTAGCAACATTTAAATTAAGGTGCCTAGAAGCCCATTCTAGCACTAATTATAGCAACTATTCTGTTTCTGTCAAACTCCATGTCGTGGGTTGAAACATAGTTGATGGACAAGCTTTTAGAACAATGACGCTTCTTGTGATTTTCATAGAACGTCTTTTTTGTTCCGGCTTGCCTGCCAAGAGCTGGGAGAAGGCCTCTGGGTCTCTGGGTCTGGCCCAGGCCCTTTCCCCCCCTTCCCCTCGCCATTTCCCCAGTGTTACTGCGTGGAAACCATCCCAGAGCCACGGGCAGCCAAGAAACAGCCATGAACTGCAGCACAGCTAAGACAACTTGGCGTGGCTTCTGGGGACTAGCAAGTCCGTCTTCCTCCACGCGGAGCCAGTGGAGTTCCTCTGATGCCTTAAATGGCTACCTAGAAACAGAGACTAGACAGGAATAAAGGAGTAGAGGAGGGATTGATTGGAAAGGCCTTCAGAGGTTCACTCTGGGCTCCAAAGGCTCCTGCCTCAGTGGATCCCAAAATGGACAATGACAGGTCATGAGTTCATTGCACTTTGATATCAGCATCAATTCCCCAAGCAGAACCCTGCCAATGGTGTAACTTCCTCAAGCTTGCCCTCCTTTCCCCAAGATGAAGGTTTGCAGTTCTTGGGCCTAGGAGGGTCTGGGTGTCCTTGGAGAGCTGGAGAGGCTTTGTTCTGTCTGTGTGAGCATAAGAGAACAGCACTGAACGAGCTACAGTAAACTTCAGAGTTACACTAGCAGTACAGGATTTGAAAAATATAAAAGTTAAAACCTAAGGCATCACTTCCCCCAGCCAACACAACTCACGCTGAAGGGAAAGGAACATCGTATGTAGCCAATGGGGACACCTCCTCTCCCAAGTCAGCGAGAAGGAAAAGTAAAGCAAGTGACGTGGGGGAGAAAGAATATGGTGGCTCTAAGGTCAGGAAGAAAGAGAAAGTAGGCCACATAGGACGAAGCTAAAAATGGCGGCGGGGAGAAAGAGGCGGAGGCGCTTTTTCGCGCGTAGCTTAAAAGGGCTTTCTGTAGGCCATGGTAAAAACTGTAATATCACAAACTGTATGTCTCTTTTTAATCCATTTGAAGTACATGGGGAGATGAGGAATTCATGTGCGGCTTGTGAAGATATGAGAAATGCCTGTGCCAGGCTATATAGAAGCAGTGAAAGGCTTTTAGAGATTTTTGAAGAAGAGAGCCTTTGTTTTCAAGCCAGAATAAATTATCCTTAAAAAGACTAAAACCCTATGTCTATGGGCCCATGACTGCAGCATAAATAGGCTGTGAGATTTTCATGGGAGAGATGTTTTTCACTGCAGCAGATTTTGGGCGGGACTGTTGCTAG
The DNA here is from genome assembly GCA_013400515.1 of Erpornis zantholeuca. NCBI lineage: Eukaryota > Metazoa > Chordata > Aves > Passeriformes > Timaliidae > Erpornis > Erpornis zantholeuca. Next base: position 188,846 of record VZTN01026441.1, read on the forward strand.
TGGCAGTTTGGAAACCATGTTAAAGCAGAAGAAACTCTTTTCCCTTAAATATTAGAGAAACTTTTAAGAACTGCAACACTGACCAAATCCCATGTGTTGTTATCCTTTGTGCAGGTTGGGTAAAAAGAGGGGGATGCTAGAAGAGAAGGGAGTTTAGCTTTAATTTCTTATTATTTCTTTTTGCCTTTAATTCTGTTAGTAATGAACTTTCTTTATGTTGTAATTGCTCAAAGGTGTGCCTGTCTTGCCTTGCAGTTCTCCAGTTTTCCTCAATATAATCTTATATCCCCTTGTGAAAAATAACAGATTTTGCGGGGCTAGGCGCTTAGCCAGCTTAAACCACGACACTCCATATTGCAATGAATCCTGGACATTTACCCTTTCCGCCCACTCACCATGTCCATCTATCTCCTCTAAAATAATATTACCACCGTGTATGTTTTCATGTGTGTATATATTTGTCTTTGGGTATATGTATATACATGCCCAAAAGTATTTATCGTTTTTTCTCTTCAATGTGAATGTTTTAATCTGTAGGGATGGTTATTTCCAATGTGTAGTAATTTCCTTCTGCTTCCTCACATTCTAATGAAGCTCTTGAGAGAAGGGAATGGCTCACAAGCTTAAATAAAGTAGAATATTTTATTATTTCAGTACCTCTGGTGATGGGTATTGGAAGTGAATTAACCTCTTATTCACCCACGCCATTAATTGAATTCCACAGAGATGTATATGCATGTGATGCATGTTTTGGGACTGCAGACAACTCCAGTTCTCTGATGTTTACAGGTAGGAAGACAGGTAAATAAATTAAAATGTTATGTTAATAAACAAGATGTTTTGATATAATGACTACATAATTACTAAATATTTCTGAAGCCATATCAGTGAAAACAACCAACATAACTTCAGAATTGGAAAGGCTATTATCCTCTTTAAAACCATGAATTCTCAAAAGTAAAGAACAGATTTTTGATTCCTTGCAAGATTTTGGAAATGATAAATTAAGAATTCCTCTGTCTTATGCATGTCCTTACTGTTATGTCTATCCTTTCTCCTGAATGTAGAAGTATGAACCAAATGTTTAAAACCTTTTACAGTTTTGTCAGCACTGCATGGGAGTGATGACTATGTAGTTATGTTTTACAGAACTGGATCTTTGTGTTTCATGTAAAGCTGTGGAAAATGTACACTGATTTTGTACCAGCTTTGTTTAAAGACAGTTATCTTTTCTTTTTCATGCCGTGATCAATGATTGTCACTTATTAATACATCCAGTTGCTTAACTTAAAGCAGGAAAATGTCTTAGAAGAGGAAAAAAAATCCAGAAAGTAAAAACCCCACAGAAGCCTTCTATTGATAGTTATAGAAATGACATACTGTTTTCCCTCTCACAACTGAAATGAAATGCTGCCTCCACACTGAGACTTTGAATGCTGATCTTCAGCTGTGAGCATTTTCCCAGCTAAATTATAAACCCTTGAAAGCAGGATATATGGTAAAAAGGTGGAAAGCTCTTTAATATTTTGTCATTCAAACACTGCTGTACTAAAACACGCAGCACTATTAAATTCAGAGGTGGTTGTAACTACAAAAGATGAGAATAATACCAGTGATTTAACCTGTGTTGCACTGTTCCCATCAAAGCTTACCAGCAGCATTTTGCCTGAGAGGCACTGGGGCAGAGGAAATAAAGAAATGACAGCATTGTGGGGGTGAGAAGAGCTGCTGTAATGCTGTCTGCAGTGTTGCTTGGTGCTTGAAGTGGGGCACAGGTAGGTGATGTGTCCAGTCGCTTTTTGCTTTAAGAAATGACAGTGTGCCTGAGGGGACTGTCTGAGGACACCTGACATCCACACCATTTCTGCTGGTGCCAGGGTTTTGCTGGTACCTGGCTCCCAGGGTAGCCAAGTGACATAAACCCTAGGCATCCACAGCATCCAGTAGCAGAGTCCTGTCCCTTAGCTACTCAAAGTGTGAAGAGATATTTCTTGTTGCTTATTTTGAACCAGCCACTTGCTGATTTTCTTTCTTTTTTTTCTTTCTTGTATCCAGCTCTTCTGCTAAGAGAGACAGTGAAAAATTGTTCTCTGTTCATCTTCTCTAAAGACTCATGATTTAGTACACCTCAGCTGTGTTCAGCTGTAGTCTACTTTTCCCTGTAACTTAGGTTCATACAAAATGACCTGCTGGGGCAGAACAATGGTGCATCAAGACAGGGATTATTTCTCCTAAAAATGGCAACAGGAGATGATAGTCTGGGAGAACACATGTGCCTGGACACTTTCTGAGATCTGTTTGCTCATCTTATCCCAGCATCTGCAATCACTGTATTAAAAGTGCTAGAGGATACATTCTGGCCCCATTCCTTTTTAGCATCTGTTTACAGACTTGTTTTCCATCAGTTTGTCTAATTCTGTTCTAAACCAGCTGACAAACATCTGCCTCCATAAACTCTTTATGCAGCAAAATCCAGAAGCAGGTAGCCCACTGGCTGAAGAAATACTTTCTTCTTGTCTTTTAAACCAATTGTGCATCCTACACCAAGTTGTTGTACTAAAAGATTTGGTACATAATTTCCTTGTGGAGCTAGTTCACTCCTTCAGACTTTTCAAGGCTCAGTCCTATGTCCCCTGAGCCTTCTCCTCTAGAAACTGAAGCATCCCAGCCCCCTGAGTGTGCTCCAGACCTTTGTTTGTTTCCAGTTGCTCTTCTGTAACTCCACAGCATCCTCCTGGAGGCCAGCACTGCCCAGAGCCCTTCAGCATGGACACACAGAGGCTTCTGTAGCAGCAGAGCCAACGCCTCTGATGTGCTCCCAACACAGATGGGGAAGACCAGTGTTGGGTTGGCTCTTTTTGTCCACTGTACTTTGAGAGGATGATTTTGGAAAACTGTCAGAGATGGTGCCAGGACCCTCCTCCTGGATTTGCATCTGCCTTTTTGGGCCTCAGTCCCTCTCTAGCATGGATTAATGATCAATCTCTAATTCTGTGCTCCTTTTGTTAGTGTGCATCCCCTGGGCAATCTCGTCCTCATTCTCAGGTTCAGAGGACTTGTGTGCTTGTTCACCCTCTCTTCACCTTACCTTGAAGACTCTTCTGTGATCATTCTTTAAATGGAAGCCATTTCTACTTAGCTTTCAATCATTTCTGTTGTCCTTACTATTCCTGCTATATCCTTTTAGTAGTAGGGGAAGCAAAGTATTCAAAGTGTGAATACCTGAAGACTTTAAATAATACCATAATGATATTTTGTATGTTGCTCTCTACTTCTGCCATAGTAATGGCCAGCACTTGATTTGCTTTTTGACAGCTTCTAAGATGGAGTTGATATTTTCATAGACCTTTTATAACTCCAGGATCTCTTTCCTGAGTGGTAATAACTAGTTTGGAGCTCATGCTGAGTACGTAAATTTGAGATTTCTTTTCCTCCACATATTCTCAATATTGAATTTCATCTGTCTTTTTTATTGCCCAGTTGACACCCTGAGACTCTTCTGCATCTCTCTGCAGCCAGCTTTCATTTTTATTTCTCCGAATACCTTAGCACTAATAGGAAACTTGAAAGTTGCCTTCTTTTTCTAGATCCATGTAATGATAATCAGTGTACCTTATGTGTTGACCAGTCCTGGATCTGAACTGTGATATGTCTGGTGGCATACACATTTGAGCAAGCTGAATGCTTTTGGCACTTCTGTGTCTTAATGATTTGTTTGTTTGTGAAAGTGTATCTCTTATCCTGTGACATCTTTGTTTTTTTAAGTTCTTTATTGAGGCTGCATTGAGAATTCCTAAAATTGCATAAATCAGGTTTCCCTTGACTGTGTGCTCACTGACTCATTCAAAGAACCCTACCAAACACATGAAGTGTGATTGCCCTTGTAAAATACATTTCTGTATCTGTTCATTCTAATCTTACTGCAGTTTCTGAAAGTTAGACTGGTACCATGATTAGACATACTGGGGTTTAGTTCCAGAAGAGTTTTGTTTTTTTTTTTTTTTAAATGGGCATTGCATTTGGCAGTTTTTATCCACCTGATGTTGAAACAGCTTTACATAGTAGCTGAAGGACTTACTGTGTTTTCTGATGAATTTTATACTTGAAACATGTATCATCATCATTAAATCATTTGAAGTCTATTTGTATATTTTGGCTTAAAAATATTTCTTTTAGTTGTAGTGGTAGTCATTGCTACATCTGTACTCTGGTCAAGTATATCCTTATGAAAAGTTTTCTATGGATATATTTATCAAAAGGGGAAAATAAGTAATTGGAAGGATTAAAGAGTGACAGAGTGCTGGAATATTTCTTCTGTTTTTAAAAAGGAAAGAAGAAGTCATATTTGTGCTGCATTAGGAGGGAATAAATCAGGTGTTTATACACAGGCCATTTAAAATGTTTGACAGTGACTGGAACTTCTGGCTGGGGCTGCTAGTTCTAACCCAAGATCCATAGAAGACCTGTGCCTTTAAAAAGAAGTGAGTATAGGCCAGGAAAATTACTATGAAGCAGCTAAAATAATAATGAATAAATTTAATCATCTGCAGCTCTCATAAAGCCTGTAGAGGTCGTGACCAATACTTTATTCTCTGAATCCTTGTGCTGCTGTTGTCCTCCATGTGGGATGTGTTGCTCTATCTTCCATGGACTGATTAATTTTAGAGACTTTTAAATTTAGCCCACTTTCTCCAATGTTAATATATAATCTAGTTTTACTTATATAACAAGCAAAAGCCAAAATTCATTGCATAAAAATAGTATGAGGTGCATTTTGCTCCTGTGAAAGTAGGCACTCAGCCTGTATGTTAGTGGATCTTTAATGGAGAAGACTGTAAAAATACCTCTTTTCCATATTGGTTACAAAGTTGCTCCTGTTCTGATCTAAATTACATTTTTAAACTTACATGAAGTGTTTTTCAAAGGAAGCAGTTGTTTACACACAACACACAATCCCTTTGGACTTGTCAACCCACAGGTCTAACGTGATTAGCATTTGTATATGTGCTGCATAAGCAAGTAACAGGCTAAAAAAACCTCAAAACAACCAACCTGCTATTGGTGCACTGAAGAAATTAAATATTTTTAAACTATTAAGATTTTAAATAATTCCTTAGAGAATAGACTTTTTGGTTTCAAAACTCCAAAGTTTTGAAGCTGGACCTTTTCTATGTTAATATAATAATGTGACTTATCATTAATGATTCTGAAAAAACTTAATATTTTTTCCCATTATCTATCCTTTTGCTGTGTTATAAAACATCACTGAGTTCAGTAAATTTTACAGATCTTCTGTCATTGCCATCAGAGTGTATATCTTCACTGTAATGTATTTAGTAGGACTGAAATCAGAAGGCAGAGTGAGGGAGCACTGCATGGTTCATCTTTTTCTAACTTCAGTCTGTGTTTTCTTTCCTCTGTTCAGTGCAGATTCACAGGTAACTTCAGCTGGCAGAGGTTCCACACCAACAGACAGATTAGTGAGTGGCTGGATGTAGTGCTTTCCCAGACCTCTTAAAAGCCCATGCCTTCAGGTGGAATGTGTGTGTGTCTCCAGAAAAGCTGCATGAATTTTAATGTAATGTATGCAGTGATAATGCCTCTTACAAATTTCAGTCTGTAATCAGAGTGACTTGAAGCCCTGAACCATCATTTTGATCTCCTTTTCTGTACTCCAACTACTAATTTATTAGCTATGGAACTATTTAGAAAAATCTGAAAAAAAGCACAAGTCACTCTGTACTTATCTCCAAAATAAATTACCTTATTAAGATCTATTTATTTTTACTGGGATTTTGCCATTCTATTATTTTGCTGAATAAGATGTGTAATTTTCCCAGTAAAAACTCTTAAATTTTCAAGAATAGGGAATTTTTCATTTTCTTCTCTACTAGATGGGTAAAAATTATGCATGCTTTCCACCTAAAGGTCAGGCACTACCTAAACTGCTTGACAAAGCCTGTTATTAGAGCATTCAGCTCACCAGTGTAATGCATTAGGAACTGAGTTTCACATATTATGCGTGATTATAAGATAGAAAACATTATAGATAGAAAGTCAGACAGATAAATAGATACACACCAGTCTTTTGAAAAGATGCAGAGGACCTGGTGTTGCCAAAAGAGAAATGAAGTGTACCTCTTGTATTTTGCAGTAGACAGAAATATTATAGCAAGGAGGAAAGACTTCAAATGCAGAAAGAGAAGAATTTTTCAGGTTTTGAATGATTTTTTTCCCTCATATGTTAGAAGTAATAATCAAACATTGCTCTAAGGAAATATACTAGCAGATCTTTAGTGTTACTGATCTCATCACATTAAAATATTATGAGCACTGTGCATATTAAGTGTCTAATCTCCTTAATCTTATAATGCTGTGGATCCTATGTATTTGAATTTACCTGAGAGTGGACTAATTTCTTTTGGGCCTAATGAATAATCTGGTTCTAGTCATGTACTACTAACCCTGCCAGAATACAAGAAAGAAAAACATCAATATGATTAAATTTAGGAAGGAATTTCCTGATCAAACCAGATTCTTTCACAGGACAATAATCTTGAGCACTTTTTCAAAAATTATTTATGTTTCTTCAGAGTCAATTACCTCTTTTTAGTGGAAAAAAAATGTCCTAGTGATACCATTACTCAGAATTTATTGGCCGTTACTTGTAAGGCAGCCTCATCCTGGCTTTGTGCCCTCCTAATCAACATTGGCCAGTTTGGCAGAGAATTGGTCTGCAGCACTAGTTGTATCCAGTATGTTTTTTGCTTTAAGTAAAATGTCTTTGGTTTTATTTTCTGTAGGTTTATTTTTACATTCCCTTAGCACATTTTTGTGTTTAGAAACTTATTTTTTAATCACAGTTCACTTGCAGCAGCATCATTTTGCAATCATCTTGCCACTTTTCATGTCATCTCTGCAGGCTTACATTAACTTCAGTTTGCCATCATCTTGATGCACTAACCTGCATATAGACCTGCACAGAAATAATTTAACATTCACCCTAGTGTGTGCAGTAATGTTTCATTAGACTTGAACTAACAGAATTTTGTCATCATAATTTGCTGTCATAATAGCCCAGTCTTCACAAATTTAATGTGACAGTCTTTTGCCACTGTAACCAAGGCTTTGAGCAATTGTCATCCAGGGAGACTTAGGATGAAATCAGTGTAATTAAAATACAGACCCTTATTAGTCCTATACTTCAAGCGGTTTTCCACCTCTCTCAAACAATAATTAGGAAGGCTAACAGCACTTTTTTAGCTTGTAACTGTTTGTTTTCTATGTAGAAAATGGAAAAAAGGGGGGAAATTGGACAATGAGTGACTGACAGAACTGTTAATAGAATTTAGGTTTCCAGATTGTCAGTGTGTGTTCCTGTATCCATTGGGCTGCTCTCCTTTCAAGACATAATTATTTTGTGTATCAGATGCATGAAAACTTGAACTCTATGTGACTGGTCATATTATCTAGTCTGTAAATCTTACGTGTGAGAGTTACAGAAATAAAGAGACAAAAGGCATTTAGATTTCTTCTGCTACAAAGGTTGAGATAGATAAAACATACTTTTTACCCTTGAAAAATCCCTAAAATTTTCCTAACAAGTTCCAGCTTAAAAGTGTTTGATGACCTCTGTGTGTGTATGTTTTCATATGGGTAGGTAACTTGCTACTCCCACAGTTTTCTCCTGATATCAAATCTAAGTTAATTTCACACAAATTGTCTCCCTTTCCTTGAAACACATGGAAAATAACGGGGTGTTGTGATGTCTAGATCCTGAAAAGCAGTAGCTATGTACTCCTTTGCCTTTTCCTTCCAGACTAAACATGTAAATTTCCCTCAGTCCTTCTTCGCAAAGAAACCCGCCTGTTTGGATATTTGTGATTCTAAGTGCTCTCCAATTTATCTGTGGCTTTCATGTATCAAAACTGGACGCAGCTGAAATGTTGACTGGAGCAGAGTAAAGCCAGGGGAGGACAGGATGGGGTGACTGGGATGGCGACGGCGGCTGGCGCTCAAGTTGTGTTTCCCTAAAGAAAACTGTGTTTATGTGAGCAGCCAGCACATTTGCTCTGCAAAGTGACCTTGGGTTGTCTTTGGCAGAGCTGATGCAGCTTGCCTGCAGACCTAGGTGAATTCTCTGTCTCCTATGTATGGATTGTTGACTCTGATTCATAATTACCTCTTATTGATATTCTTTGCAATCAGCTTGGCATTTTTCCTCTGCTCCTTACATATTGTGTTTGCTTTTGTTTTTTTAAATACCTGCTTCTCTTCTAGACTAAATTTGTTTTTGTTTGCAGTTGTTTGTTTTCAACAAGGGAAACTTGTCTTAGTAATGACATGTAGGCCTGAACAGTGTTTTCAAACATCTTCCAATTATCATTCACATTTCTCTGTTTAACTTCTTTCTCCTCCCTGATGAGGCTTTATAATTGTCCTCAACTTTGTGAAATTGGGTCCTCTTAAAAGAAGTATTAGATATGCACACGCATACATTACTATTGCCAGTTCTTGCCTGTGAGTGCACTCGCTCTCTCTGTGACATGCACGCATGCAAATGTGTATGTGTGTGTATAAAAATTGGTTAATATTTCACCATTTAGATGTGATGCAAATAATCAGGTTATTATCAGTTGCATTTAGGCATTGTGGAGTCTGGGATGACTTCCTTGATGCAGGCTTCCCTTGGGTGAGTTGCAATGCCTTTAAGAATTGGGTAAATTTCATGTGTTTTGGACCTGAGAAAATAACTGCACCCAAGGAGTTCTCTGCCCAGCTAGGACACCTTCTGTGGTGTGTCTCGCTCCTCCTCTGTGGGCGCTGATTTTCTTCCTGTGGACACTGAGAAGACAGGGAGAAGAGGGACAATCTGACCTTGGCCTTCTGTGGTCTGGACACACAACCAAGGGTGGACCAACAAAACAAAGCCAGAGAAAGGCAGACCCTGCCCCACCAAGGGCAGTTTGGGGCAGGAGCCTGTTTTAGATACTCAGACACTTTCCAGATCACTTTCAGCATCCTCCCTGTAGGCTACATGGGATGCTTATGGTGATTGGACTGAATTACATGCCTAAATCTAGAGAAGGAAATACTAGTTAATAAGATGCTCTCCTTTCTGGTCACACCAGCCTCCCTGGAGTGATTAAAACCAACATTTTATAGACATAAATGAGTAATTCTAATTTTTAGTAATTCATTTTTAGTGCTTTGATACACTGCTTTGTGTATATCAGTAATTAAAAGCTGCTTCCTCTTCTCTTCTTTGTACTCTTAATACTAGTTTTTATATAATTTGCTATCCTTTTGGTGGCTCAGTGTATCTTCTGAGTGGTTTGGTCCAACTGACTCCAGTAAAGACTGATTTCATTTCTGCTGGGCTGAAAGTTTCTGAAAACTGGAGAATTGACAGGGTTTGAGAATAAAGATATACAAAGCATGGACATGCTTTCCTGCTAAATCTGCTTGGGACCTTGCACCGAAGAGAGAACCACTAGGTGAAGAGGACTGGTTGTTCTTTAGCTGAAGCTTTGCAGAATGGATTGTGATTACTACTTGTTTTCTGAGAGTTACTTGTAGTGTTGACTGGGCAAGAAGTAAGCCCACCCTTCCTTTTGCTAGATGCTCTGCAAAAAAGATTAACCCCTATTTCCCATTTGGCCATGATCTGAAGGAGAGAGAGCTTTCCTGGGGAGAGACAAGCACAGACTTGGTTCTTTTTCTAGAGCATGTTTTCAAGCAGAAGTGTTTCATGGCGTAGAAATAAAATTGATTCTTTTAACACACCTTGCGTATGAGACAGATTTTTCTTTATCATTGTATTGGCTACTAATTTTCTGACCATAAACTTATATTAATATATTCTGCTTTGGAAGCTAAAAGCTACTACTTCCTTCAGAGTGCAGAGCAAGTTTTTTGTTTTGGTTTGGGGTTTTTTGTCTTTTATTTTCTGGTCTGCAGATCAAATAAACAAGAAAAAGAACCCCTTTTCAACCTGTACAAAAATCCTCTATGATATATTCTTTTTTGAAGTAAAAACAGGCTAAGAAACAAAAGAAAGAAGTTCTTCAGTGGCTCACATTGGAAAGATTTGAGATTTGTTTTTCCTTTTTTTTCCTTGCTGATTTCACAGAAAGATCAGAAGCTGCCTGTTTACTTCTGTTGGGATAAAGCTGTCGAAGATTTTTTATTTCTCTTTGATGCTGATGTGCAAGTGGTTTGTGTTTGTTTTGGTTTTTTTCATGACAGGAAGTGAATAATAAAAAGAGTCAGAGCCAATATACCACCAGGGCAAAAACCCACGCTGCACATTAGTGCTTGAAATAATCCCATCCCAGTTCTCCCTGCACATCAGTCCCATAATCCCTGGAGCTCAGCACTTCTTCCCACACAAATAGATGTGATAGATTTGCAAATACTGGCAAGAGCACAGAGACATCTTGTTATGAGCTTAATGGCTGAACCGAGCAACAGGCTTGGACTGCCCTTTTTTTTTTTTTTTT
>VZTN01026441.1:202482-296857 GCA_013400515.1 Erpornis zantholeuca
TTTTTTTTTTTTTTTTTTTTCTGTTTAAGCAGCTGCTGACTTACCACAACTTGTGTTAGCATTTACACATTTAGTTGGGTGACAACATTATTTTAGGGTTTGTTTATTTTTTTCCCCTGCTCGGGAGGGAGGTTGAAATCCCAAAAGTCAGGGAGGATTGCTGTTCCTCTCCCAAAAAGGGAGGAACCTGTCCGGGGTTGGGCTGGGGGTCATTTGCAGGGAAGGAAGAAAATCTGTTTAATACGGCTCTCTGGGGAACTGTGCAAAGGGAGCAGTAAACATCTTCACCCCTCTTTGTAGCCTAAATGTTCCTTGGGAAGCTGCAGCACATAATTTAAATCCATTGCACATGCCACCCTGGAAGCAGAGCCTTATATGTCGAGTGCATGGGCTGTCCTATTATGGGAAATCAACTTTGTTTTGAGGGAAGCACAGAGCATTGCTTCTGCGCAGGTCCTGGAATTTGAAACATTTAGGGGCCTCCAAAGAGCACTGGCATTAGTTACCATGCCGGCTGGGTGGAAGTGAGGATCCCTGCCTCTCCCTGCCCGGGACGCCGCAGACCCTGCCGGCAGCCAGCCCCGCCAGCATCCCACCCCGGTGATTCCTGCCCTCTCCTCTGCAGAGCTGCTGGGGCTCCTGCGGGGACACGTCTGGCATCATGCAGGGACAAGCCTAATTCAGCAAAAAGCTACTGAAGCAGCAAAGTTGGAATATACTTTGCCAAGAAATATTTTGCTGTTGTTTTCTTTTTTTCCTCTGTTTTGTGGAGAGATTTCATGTCTGCTCACATGCTTTGGTATGAGGAAGTGGAAGATGATTGTAAGTATGAACAGACTGACATAATTTATCACAATATTCACTTTGACAGAGCAGTGTAGAGCTGCACAGCCCACTAACAGCATGCATTTTTAAATGTTTGTTTTCCAAGCCTAAAGGAGGAGAGCACCAGACGGGGAAAATAAAGTGATTTTTTTTTTTTTTTGGCTCTGTTAGGGGGCTAATATCCTTTACAGTATATATAAAAGAAGTCGTCCTGAAACAGTACCCAGCTCTCCTTTGAAGAAAGATAACACATTTCGTTCTGAAATTCAACAGTTATTAAAGTGTGGGGTTAAAAAAGCGAGAATTGTGGAGAACCACCAATACACTTAAAAAAAAAATAGTGTCATCATTCTAATAATTTGGCAACACATCAAAGGAGTAATCAGTTTCTTTGAACTTTAATGGCAGAGGCAGTTTCATTGCCTAATATCAACTTTCAGAGTAAGAGAGCTCTTCTCTGGTCGCTGAACTGCCTGGGGTCAGCTGAGTGAGGGGGTGTCAGTTTAGCTCGAAGAGAGCAGCAGCTGAGCTCTCCCATGCACTTCCCAGAAAAAAAAAAAAATTCAACAGGCATCTTCTCCAGACTTGCACTGTTTGTTGGTTTAAAACTAACCTTTATGTGCAATAAGAATAAAAACAGAAGATGCCAAGAGCAGGAGACCGAAGAGAGCCAAGAATGAAAGAATGACAGAGAGTTTTAAAATCCATCTACCATGCTCCCAGATCATCTTTCTTCTTCTTCCCCCACCCAGGCTCTCAGAACAGATTGTGCCAGTGAAACAAGAAGTGCCAGTATTGTCTGGACATAATCTATGGTCTCTGCCCCCTGTTGTATAACCTATCTTGGCTCTTCATCTTTCAGCTTAGTTCTGTATCTTTATAATAATAGAATTTCTGTTTTTCTCTCTTTTCTGATCATGAAAGGCTGGGGAATACATACATGCTGTCATTTATTCCCATAGCATTTAAGGAACTGCATGGTCCATGTGATTAAAACAGTCTAAAAATAAGAGTATAATTTTTATGTTTGACAGGAAGGATGCTTAAAACAGAAAATTTCAAGGCACAGGTGTGGTTTTATGCCATATTTGCTTTCCATTTTTGCAAGATGTACTAAATTTTTTTTTTGGTTTTTTTTTTTTTTTTTTTTTTTTTTTTTTTTTTTTTTTTTTTTTTTTTTTTTTTTTTTTTTTTTTTTTTTTTTGTTTTTTTTTTTGTTCAATAAATAAAACTTAAATCAGCTATGAATTTTCCAGATAGTTTTATACTGCTAAGAGACCCCCTTCAGTGATAACATATTTTACTTAATTGGACACAGTCTGGAAGTTCAAGTGAGGTAGAACAGTGAGATCATCATTATCGCATATTGAATAATTATGTGAAAGTTTTATTGACTTCTGAAAACATTGGGAGCACAGTTGGGAAGAAAATATGTCTTGGGTTTCTCAGGCTTTAGTCCTGGTTAGCAAGAAGATGACTTCACACTCTAGATTAAGCCACATAGTGGCCAACCTTTTCACCACTCCCCTTTGGAGAGGAATAAGGAGAATTTGTTTTCTTCCCTTTTCTAAATACTCCCTTTCCAAGGGAATCACAATATCAGCCCAGATTTCTTGTCCTCAGCCTCGTGGAAGAGGTGGTGCTGCAAGGAAAGTTGGGCAGGTGCTTGCTAAGTAAGGGGGGAAGATATTTTCTACTTAGTTCAAAAGTTGTAATTTCACTCTGAAGATGTAGATTAAATGAGATGATGAAAAAGAAAAAAGAAAAACCAGTTGTGATAGAGATTTTGTAAAATATGGATAGAAACCAGAGTTGCATCTAGAAGATGAATAGCATTCATGACAAGAGCCATTAAATCACTTGCTAAATTATGTTATGTAACTATGTCCATATCTAAAACGAAAGGGTGATGGCCTAGCACTTTTTGGGAGTTATTTAGCTGAATGGATTTCCTCAGCTGTATCTCCACTCTTTTAAAGAGCATGACATTTTTCTTTATATACTTTTGTTTAATATTTTCAAGGGCTTTTATAGTTTTGTTTCAAAAAAATGGAAAAAGCTGTATCTGCACCCTGTGACAAGGTGTGCCCAAAATAATATTCCCAAATTTGTCCATCCATTCAGGACATGTCACATTTCCTACATGTTGCCTGAGCTTCCTTTGCTTCTCTTTCTATATTGGATGAAAACTTTTTTTGCTCTTAGAGGTGACAGTGGTCACTTACACCTTTGTATTTTTTTTTCAATCCATCCTCTCTCTTTTCTTGGAGGTCCCTCTTGATGTCCCCTCCATCCACCTCTGCACTCACCTCTTCCCTTTTGTATTCTGCTCTCCCCTGTGCCACAGCAGTAAAGACGGGTTCTTCATTCCTTGATTCGTCTCACTTTAGCTGAGAATGACCTTTGTGAAAATATAAAGGTATTTATTCATTGCTGAGGGCTTTACTTTCTTTCCTGAGCTGTTTGGTGTTTACTTCTTCCTGAGTTGACTGGAAACTCCTTGGGGCAGCGACTGTCTCTTCCTCAATTTCTGCAGAGTCTTTGACAATGACACCTAAATAATAAAGTGGTGGGGAAATGAGATATCATAAATTTCATTTTGTTTTAATTAAGATGAGATTACTGAGAACTTCATTTCAGAAGCCAGTCTCCCTAGGGGATTCAGTATCATATGCTGTATTTCTTCCTTCTAGCAGATATAATCCTCTTTCTGTGTCCTTATTTTGACATGGAACCAAATTCTGCTTGCAGTCACACACAGGCATCCTCTTTCTCTGCTTGGATTTGCACAAAGTAGTGACTAAAAATAGAATTAATCATCCAGCATGGAAAAGAAATTAATCCTGCCTGAAAGTTGGTGGCCACAAGGGGTCTCTTACAGGATGCCACAGGTGTACTGTAGCAGGAGTCCGCCCAGGTTCACGCCTCAGCTCAGATCAGAAATTTCTGCAGTGAATTCCCAGATGTCAGATTCCCTGCTTATGACTGTGCACCAGTGCACAACCCAGACGATGTGCCCTGCATCCCTTCTGGAGGAAGCTGAGCTCAAAAACACACTCTGGGTTTGGCTCAGGCTCGGGCGCAGACTCGCAGTGGGCGTGTGGGGCCCCAGGGTCACACCGAAGCTCCCCCAGGACGAGGAGCCCTGTGACACACCTTGCAGGGGAATGCTGGTTTGGCAGGCTGCTCCTGCTGGGCCACACAATCTGCTGTGGCCCAGCACAACTCAGGGAGACAGAAGGAGCATGGCAACAAATATCTTTGGATCTTGGATGTAAGGAGAGAACTTCTTGGAAAGTCACACCCTAGCTAGTGCAGGAGGGTGCTTCATCCTGTCTGCTCCTGTGTGGTGTCTGCTCCCTCACCCCTGATCCTCAGACTGCCCATGGGCATCACAGTTGCCCACGGATCTTTCCAAGACAGTTATTGATCAGGGGACAATATCCAAGGAATGCGGGTCTGAGAGCATGCTACATACTGTGAAAATTTAAACTTTTTTTTTAAAGGAAACAAGTCAGTTGTGTTACTAATAAAATAGTTACTGGTAAGATTGTGTTATTTATTACTGGAAAGGTACAATATTTCTAGAAAAGCATTGACCCTAGACTAATAATGTGAAATTATTCAAACCAGAGAATCGTCCAAGGGGTTAAGTGTTTTCAAATGATCCCCAGAGGAAACAGGATTAGACTCATATATTTTTGTCATGGATTACTGTGAGACAAAATCACATTGAATGGTATTGTAAACCAAGCAGCCTCACTTTGAAAAAGCTGACTTGTTGATTTTCACAGTACATTTTCAATTAAATGTTACCCCAAAGCTTAATTATCATTTAGGAGGATAACCATTGTACTGTGTTATAGCTAACTGCTGGATAAAGACTCCTCGATAAATTTAGTGGAACTTTATAACACCACACTGCTGTTGAAGAGGATACACTTGTGATAATAGTGTATCGCTGTCAGGGGGTGCAGAACAGCATTGGGAATTTTAAATAATTGTGCCTTATCAAAGACTGAGCTTTGTGGAAAGCAGGAATAATGGTTAGTGGAGTGTGGCTTTGCAGAAGGTCTTGCCAACCGTGCAACACAAGGGAGCAAGATCCTTCATCTTCCCAGAAAAACACGTGGAGCAAAGGAGTTGTTTGGGTTCAGAGTACTCTCTGCAGAGACCACAGAGACTTCCCTTCTAGGTTACCTACCACATGTGCAACAAGTCAGAAAAATTTTAATTATGTATTTTGTAGTACAGATAAGCTGCATTTTAAGAAAGTCATAATCTTTCTTGGTTCTTCTTACATGTCATATTATGGGAAATTACTTAGAGCGTGAGGCTGATAATATTTGAGAGGTTTTCTGGTCCTTTCTCTAATTCTGTATTTTTAAAATAATCTATATCTATCTGATTTTTTTTTCAGTTGTATGCAGTCATTTATTCTGAAGTGCAAAATATAGTTTTTAAATATTATGAGCACGTGTAGGAGAAAGAAATAGTATTACGTGAGCAAAAGCATATATTCTTGTAATTTTGGATATTTTCATACAAGATAACAGCTAAGGTGCAAGATTTATACCTAATTTCTTTCTTGAAGCATTTTTAAAGAATCATCATCTTCAGCAGAAACAAAGTAGCATAATTTCAATGATAATAAAATAAGAAGATACAGTTGTAAAAGTTTCTTCAAAGAAGCCATTACAGAAGTATGTTAGTCCTGATGGTGTGATTTTTTACCCGAGAGTGGTATTCTATGAAGTACCATAATGGTTTGAGGTTTCCTTAAAAAAAAAAAAAAAAGAAAGAAAAAGAAATAAAAGCTTAAAAAACTTCGGCATGTAGAAATGACCTAAATGTGGATCCAGAATATCACATTTTGCTTAGCTTGCCTTTGCTAAAATATTCTGAAAGAACTCTGGGGACCTAATGGTATTGCGAGCACCCCAGAATGAGAGAGAAAATGAGTTTTATTTAGGCTAATCAACTCCTTTGTGCCAGTTTCTTTTAACTACTTCATTCCTCTGGATGTCAGTAAAGTCTGAGAAAACTCTGGGTCCCTTGGCCTTCAGAAGTGTCCCAGTAAAAACAGAAATGCCAGCATCTGATATTTTTAATACAAACATTGAAAGAAGAGGGGCAAGTAATGTGCACTGGACGAGGTACACAGCACTGTTCTGCAGGACACACGATAATTGTATTGCTTATCAAGTGTGGAAGTTGTTACCACTCATGAGAAATCAGCTAGGAGCCTGCAGGAGCATGGCCACAAGCACAGGATGACCGTGGGGGAGCTTCCCTGTCCCACCGCCCCAGGGCTTGATACGTTCTAAAACTGGCGCCTGCCCATGTGGCAGAGTGTCTGCGTGCCTGCACACTGGTTTGTACAGGAAATCATCCCTGAGTGAGGCTTTTAATTCTGCGTGGCACAGGGAATTGAGGGAATTTAAAGGGTGATTGGAATTTGACATTTCTGGTTTGTTTTTTTTTTTTTTCTGAAAGATACTTTGATTAAAGTGTTGGAAGGCCCTGCTAATGGAGGCGTTGCTGCTATTTCAGATATACAGCGTATGAGATTTGAAAGCAAGCCAAATCGCAGTGAAACAGAATAATGATGTCCTTGGTTTATTTTTCACTTGGTACATTCAGGTTTTGATTGGATTCTGAGTGAGGCAACAGTTTTCTCTCCCAGAAAGCACTGCTAGTCCTTGGAGGTTTGCAGCCTGTTGTCAAAGCAGAAGTACTTCCTTGTGAAGGTCATGGACTGCAGTGGCTGGAGAAAAGCGAAGGGGAGGGAGGGGAAGAAAGGAAAGAAAGAAAGAGAGGTTTCTTTATTGGTCCTAATCAGGTACAGGCTTCTCATAAGAAACATTTCTACAGTGAGATCTTACTGCTTTGACACAGCTCACACTCTGCTGATGGTGTGTATATCAAAGAAGTTGTTTAGAAATCTGAGGTCTCTGTTCACCTGTCCTCCTCTCTACTAAACCTCTCTGTGCTCATCACACACAAATGCTTCAATACCCTTCACCTTGTTCTCTCAATGTTGTTTTTTTCCCCCTGGTATTTTAAAGTTTTTATTTGGAGTTAATTATTTCACTTTGAACAAACCTCAAAACTAAGCTTGGGGAGAATTATTGCAGGCACTGTATTTTCTAAAACATTAATACCATTAAATAGTTAGCATTGTTGGAGGTCTTAAAAAGCACCTCATGGAGCAACTGGATGGTGGATTGTCTGTCACATGTTCTGATGTAAATGGCTGATGCTGTTGATAGCAATAACTGAGAACATTTGTGTCCATCTCTTCAATACGGGGAAAAATGCTGTTAGACATAAAGCTATCCTGTCACATTCCTGGACTTAGAAAGAATGAGTCCCCAGCCCTCCCTGGCTCTCTAACTCATTCCAAAGCTGATCACCTAATAAGAAAGGAAAACCTAAGCAAGTCTGTTTGGGGCTGGGGGGAGCAAGAAGGAGAGAGGCTCTCCTTGCTGCAGAGAGACCCAGGTGGGACTGGCAGGATCATCCTGCCCAGCTAACAAGGGCACCTGCTCATCGAAATGAAGGGGAAGAGGAAACTGAGAAGTTACAAACCTGTCATGGATTAATGTGAAATTGTTGATATGATATGTACAGGCTTATTAACTCAAAAACCCCTTCATTTAGTGGGGTTTTTGTGCTGCTTTTAATGAAGATTTTAAGAAACCCTAAATCATTTTGCACTGGATTTCAGGAATACAATAGTATTTCTTTTACTCATTTGACTTTGTTTACTGTTGACCTTTTCTTATCATATGATTTAGTACATATTTTATTCCCTGCCCCACCCTTCCAAGCCCTGCCAACGATGCTGGAAATAGAGATCAGTATATTCTTACACCCAATTCTAAGATCACATTTATAAATGCTTGGTTGACTGATCGTTACTCACGCTCCAAAAATGCAGAAGATCCAGATTAAAGTGTTTGCTCTGCTTATACTCTGTTTACAGAGGAGAACGTTTTCGTTGCATTGGACGTTGAATGCAAACCAAAGGTGAAGCCAAGTAACTTTTCACAAAAACGAATTCTTGTTTTCTCGCCAAAACATGAGAACAGTTCCTTTTATAGTAGTCTGTAAAGGACAGTCTTGTTGTAGGCTTCATTCTGACCTTTCTGTTCTCCCTAATAATTAAATAAATCAGTTTTGAAAGCTCTAACAAAAATCAAGGAGGGAAACTTAAAACTGTGAAATAAAAGGCGGATTCTCGGAGCAGATATCTAACAGTAGAGTGTATAACACTTACTGTAAACAGAAAACCCTACTGTAAATGAATTTATATTTATAAATGTTAGAAATCATCACAAATCTGATTTTTTTTCAAAACTCTTTAAAGTTCCATGAGACCTGTATCCTTGCATACAGAATGGCTCAATGATACTAGCATAGATTTGAAAGAGGTTGCTTGAATCAAGATGCTTTCTAGAGGGCATGTAAGTAGAACCTGTACTTAGTTATATCAAATTCCTCTATTAAGAATAAAAGTTATCCTCAGTGAAGTGGTGTTTCTGTCCTGATTACCTGATTGATGTAAAGCTTTAGAGAATGTAAGTTGGGGCACATTTTTGCCTTGGGAAAGGAAATCTATCGGATTATGTTGTCTGTCTCTATTTCCTGTTCAAAACAAGACATGTCTTTACAGAATCAATTCAGATTTATACTGGGTTTAGCACAGTTGCTAACTTAATAATGTTTTCCAACTGTTACAGCTAAAAACCATAATTGGAAACATTTTATGTTTTGAAAGAAACTGAATGACAGTGAACACTCACCCTTTCATCTTGTAAGGACAAACCTATTTTTCTTGGGGAATAGCAGCTGAATTGTGAAACCCAAACTCTTTCTACCAATGCTGTTGTCAGCTCTCCTATTTTCTCTTTAGTCCTTTTGCCTTTTCTCCTTTAGTCCTTTTCAAGTTCTCTGAGTCATGCACATCCATTGCTGTACTGCTTTAGCTACTTTAAATAAGCCCTTTCCTCCCCCAAGAAGGCTTGCTAATTTTTGCATGTTATCTTAAGCTGATTTAACAGTCATTTTGCCAACTCTTCCCAGCTGCTGCTACTGCTGAATTGATTCATTTTGCACTTGACATGTTGCAGGCAAATGTGAAGCAAAGTTTACTTGACCAATAATCCTCCCCTTAAGTGAAGGGAGGATGTGACTTGAACAAGGACTTGTTCAAAATGTGGACAGAGTTTTTTTTTCCCTAAATCTGCCTACTGTAGACACCAAGGTTATTTGCTTCTTATCTGTTAAATTCTTATCTAGAAAGTGAAAAATGTCTTAGCCCTAAATAGTAACCAAGGAATTCATTTTTTCCTGGTGCAATAAGTCAATCTATGGTGGCTTTTTTTGATGGATTATGAGTTCCTAAGAGGTGTTGTGTCTGTCTTGGAGTGCTTCCAGAAACTGTTGCTCAGCCTATAAACTGATGAAATTCCACAAACTTGCAGAGCAGCTGAGGCTGGAAGACGCCTCCAGAGATCATCTACTCTAATTACCTGCTCAGAGCAGGGTCGGTGAGAGCAGGTTGCTCAGGGTAATGTCAGCTTGGGTTTTAAATATCTCCAAGGATGAGTCTCCGCAGCCTGTCTCAGCAACTGACCATACTCACAAAAATCTATTTTTCTTCTTATGCCTCTATGGAATTTCCTCTATTTCAATTTATGCCTATTGTCTCTCCTTCTGCCAGCGGGCACCAAAGAGAAGAGTCTGACTCTGTCTGCTCCCTTCCCTCCCATCAAATACTTAGCTACTGCAAAAATCCCCGTGAGCCTTCTCAGCTCCCAGCTGAGCAGTCCCAGCTTGCTCAGCCTCTGCTCATCTGAAAGGTGGTCCAATCACTTAACCATTTCTTTGTGGCCTTTCGATGGACTCACTCCAGTATGTCCATACTGGGCAGCCCAGCACTGGACTCAGTGTCCCAGCTTTGTCTGATGAAGGTTCAGCAGAGAGGAAGGATCCTCTCGCTTGACCTGCTGGAAACAGTCTGCCTGATGCAGCCCAGGATAACATCTGCCTTCCCTGCTGCGAGGGCACACTGCTGGCTCATGCCCAGCTTTGTGTCCAGCAGAACCATTTTTGGAAAGCTGTTTTCCAGCTGTTAGATCCCCGGCTTCTACTGGTTCATGCAGTGGTTCCTCCCTCTGTGCAGGACGTTGCTCTTCCCCTTCCTGAACTGCACAATGCTCCTGCCAGATTCCTGGATAGACTTTGTACAACTAGCTCCAAAGTCTGAGCCCAGCAGTTCAGCTAGTTTTCAATACACCCCACTGGCCACTTAGTCCATACAGGGTTTTTAAAATGAAAATGTTATAGGAGACAGTGTTAAAAGCTTTGCTGAAGTCAGGATAAACAGCATCAACTGCTGTCCCCCCATCACTGAGCCAGTCGCCTTTTCATGAAATGCTGTCAGGTTGGCCAGGCATCATTTTCCTTTGTAAACCCATGCTGTCTATTCCCCCAGCCAGCTTCTTGTCCTTCATATGTTAGGACATGGTTTCAAGGATGATTTGCAGGTTTTTAAGAGGATTTGTTTCATTGCTTTCCCAGGTTATCCAAATATTCTTTGCTGTACTTGAAAATGAGTGCCATTTGCTTTCTACCCTTTCCTCAGAGCCTCCCACTATCACAAAGACTTCTCTCAAATAATCAATAGTCACCTTGCAGTGACTTTGAGCAGCTCTTTCAGTGCTTTTGTTTGCCAGCAGTCTGTCTGACTAACGTGGAAGGTGGCTCTAAGGAGAGATTTGGGTACTCTCATGTCCTGTTGATGCCAGGTTTTTGCAGGGCAAACACAAACCTCAAAACTGTCCATATTTGCCTGTGTGCCCATATTATAAACTAGCTGCAAATCAATTTAGAGCTAGTCTTTCAGGATATATTCATCTGAATGCTAGCTTATCTAAACATCCCTTTACTGGAAAGCCCTTCTAGTTAAATTAATATGTAGAATAGAATGCCCATTATTTGTGTAAAGTATATTTAGGGGCAAAACCCATTAAATATATGAATCAAACCTGCATTACTATCAGCATATTTTTGAAAGTTATTTAAAAGTTTGAAGTCAGCAAAGTGTTTAAGGTGGTACTTTGATTCATATTCTGTGAAAATGTGGTTATTATTTTGAAGACTTGTTGCAGTTTTACCCTCAGTGCAAAAATTTAAAAAAAAGCCGGAGGGCTTTAGTTTATATAGATTTAAACATGCTGGGATTTTAGTTTTGATGCCTTTAATTTAAAATTAAAAAAAAAAAAAGCAAGCCCTTTAAAATATTGCTTGCCCTCCGAATGAATGCTGTTATTGAGTGTACATTCAGTGTGTCTCTTAGAGAATTACTGTGGAGAACTTTGTCACTTTAATCCTTTAGATAAAGATAAATTCTGTTTATTCCATCTTTCTCTGTATCTGTCTTCTGTTTGCGTAATTTTTGTTATCATCTTCTGTTATTATAGCAATTTCATTATGCTTCCTAATTTTTTTCTAGTAACAAGAAACTATCAGTGTTTGTAATAACTAATAAGAGGTGTTAATTATTTTTCCAGGCCATATTTGTCTATGTCATCTGAGCTATAAGCCCTGTTTTTAATGTTATTTTCATTTGTTAAAGTGCAGCATAGAAAGAATTAGCTGCTTTTTGAACTGTTACATAGCATATCCTGTGATTACATGAATGTGTAGCTCAGTTAAATGTTAAAATTTAGCATAAGATACTTTAAGTGAGATACTGGAAATATTTGCTTAAAATCAGAAGTCATTCAGTTCCATTCTAATGGGAAAGGCTCCCAGTTGGGAACCTGTTAGAAACCCGAGGATTCTTTTTGGAAACTTGAAACATGTACATTTATATAACAGCTTTCCGTTCAAACAGAATATTTTTGAGCCAGAAAGAAAAGGTATTGTGCATGTCACAGCTTCCAGGATTCCTTAAGTCAATACCACTTCTTTGAAAGTTGTATTCTATTTCAGTTTTACATCATACAAATTTGCATCATCTGTACTTTGTTTCACTGTAATGCTTTGTATTCTAACTTGCATCCACTGAAGTCTGTTTTTTGGTCTGCAGCTAAACCTACAGCTGTGGCCAGCCACAGGAAGTCACTTTTAGAAATCCAATATTTCCTTCTCACAAAGAAGCAACACACCCCTCTGCAATTGCCTGAGTCCTTTTCCAAATAAATACCTGGAATTATAATTTTATCTATGATGATTTAATTTAATTCTGTGTTTTCTACACAGTAAAACCTCCTGGATTTTTTTCCCCCAAGGATGTTTGGTTTTAGTTTTTGTTTCTTATTGTGGATTTGGTTGTTTTTTTATTTTGGTTTTGGTTTAGGCTTTTATTGTTGTTATTGCTGTTTTGTTTTGGTTTTGTTTTTGTTTGTTTTTTTTGGGAGGATTTTTTTGGTTGGTTGGCTGTTTGGTTTTGTGAGACTGTGTTCCTGGGGAGTTGTACCTGAGTCTGGAATACCCTTAAGAGTTTTCAGTGTTCTCCCTGTACCACATAGCCTGCAGTGTGCTATTTGAAATATGAATGAATGTGTCAGCAGTCTGCTTTGTAGATATGTAATACAATCAGTGGGTCTACAAGCATTAATTGGATATTAATTGCCAATATGCTGTGCAAAATTCTAAGGCCCAGATGGGATTATGAATTTGTAATCACTGTAACAAAAGCCTGGTTATTTTTTAGTCAATGAATTTGAATACTGAAATTAGGTTGGCAGAAGAGAGAAAGAATGTATTTTCTGTATGAAAAGAGAAGTTGTCATGGTGTGGCCAGGGCTGCAGTCATACCTGGAAATGATCAAAGATGTTGTGAGCAAGAGTCCTAGAGGTGAGTTTATGAAGCTTCAAGCACCTTATGTGATGGTAGTGACAGTTATTAGCTCTTACAGCTGTTGTCAAAAGATCTAGTTATTCTGAAGCATATCGCACATGATCTAAGTGGAATGAATGTATAAATCGTTCTAATTATTATTGATATGGTATAACAGCTGAGAGTAGTATTTGTGGGAAATCGTATGCACACTTCAATTAAGCTATAATATAAATGCAATTTAAAATGTAACTGCAGATTAAGTGTAACACTCAAGCCTGACTTCACACAGAGGAACCCTCTTATGGGGCCCTGACTGTTAACAACATCATCATTTTTAACAGACAAAAATGTCAGTGCTGTGAGCCAGTCAGAATTGCACGAGAAAATCTGTGAAAACCTTTGTTTCTGGGACTGATGAAGTCAGTACCCTAGATTTCCTTATGCACAGAGCCTTTCTGCCTCAAGATTTCTTTATGGAGGCCAAGAAGACAGAGCTGGCTTTCAATGCAATTCAAACACTAGCAGGGGAACGTGCACCTAGGCCTCCAGTTTGAATGGTTATTTATTCATGCATTCATATCTTCTCATATTTACAATAAAATAAATGTATTTATATATTTACAAAACAATTACAAGAATTTGTTTTGATGATACAAATATCATGGTAAATGCAACCTGCCTGAAGAGGAGGGGATGTTGGGAACTGATGAAAAAGCAGGATCAGAAAGGCTGTTTGAAGCTGCACCAGGATGTAGGGCAGAGGGAGGGAAGAAGTCAGCCAGAATGCAGCCAGAGAGGTTTCAAGGAAAGATCTGAGATGCATGTCAGCCACAGAGGTTTGCCCTGGTAATGCATGCCAGTAAAGAACTTGCATGAGAACGTAAGGTGAAGAAAACCCTAAAGAAATATAAGGAGTAGCAGATCTGAGAGTTCATTTTAATTGTCTTTTCTTCTAATTTGCATCTTTGTGTCACCATGTCTTCTCAGGCTGGTGACAGGTAGATTTGCAAGACCTTGCTGCTGGAGTTATAGCTTTCACAAAAGGGAGTGTGATAACAAGGACGAGAAAGCACGAATTTCTCACTCAGCCCTTTCTAGTTCTCCTCCCTTTTCCTCCCTGACAGGTCTGCTGTATGTCACTTCACCACGTCTCCTTATAATCTAAATCATCTTGTTCTGTGTGTACAATAAACCACATGCTTGCTTGATGCAGCATGGCATAAATTACAGATTATGCATAAATTGTGATGGGTTCAATTAATCAGAGGCTAAATTAATTTAGACCTCACATTGGAACACATCTGTATTGCACATCTTCGACTTGAGCATCATTTGTGGACAGGCAGGACTTGTTAAGAGCTCATTTGTTCTCACTGGAGCTCGGTCACCAGCACTGGTGCTCTTCCAGGTCTCTGTGGGGGTGAGCCTGTCCAACTCGTGCACCAGAGGCTGAAAGCCACAGAGGGAAAGCTGCTGCTCAGATTGGGGCTGAGGCCAAAGCCTGACGGGCCCACACACTTTTAAGACAGAGATGTATTCACTGGAGGCTTGAGGGAGGGGAGGAGAAGGAATGTCTCAGTTGTGTGGGGCCAGGCCTGCTAGAGGCCCTTCAGGGCTGCTCCCGTTAGCCATTGTTAGAGCAGCACTGCCCATAAACTGCTTTGCCAACTTCATGGCACTGGGCCTCTTTTGCCAATTGAGTTGTCATGGTTGCCCTTTTGCCCTCGTCTACCTCCCTCCAAAAAAAAAAAAAAAAAAAAGATTAAATTTGTATATTGTTTGAGTAAAAAATATTATGGGGCCTGTTATGGGTTGGCACACACACACAAAAAAAAAATTTGGGCAAATTTGACTGGGTTTGGTTGTCTTTGCCCACAGGTAACAGGACCACTGATAAATGTCCTGCTAAGTCTCCTTCTTCTCTCTTCATTGTCAGGAATTGGGAGCTTTTGAAGTACTAACATGGTTTTCTGTGGCTACTTATATTGAATCCCTCTCTTCCTTTTTTCAGACAGCCTCCTCATTACTGCTAAGAAACATCCCAGCAGTTATAATGCCAGTCTTGATCCCAAATCACCAACAAGATACACTAATCCCTTCACCCTGTCTGAAAGGATCTTATTCCCTTACCTCTTTAGAAAAACTAACATCACAAGAGAACAAAACAGAAAAAGATCCCCTCTGAACTCTAAGTCATCAGGCAGCAAACAGGAATTACTGTGGATTTTATTTCCATGGTATTGATAATATTGCATCTTGGTCTGCTAAAATGACTTTTGTCACCTATAGTACATTACCATTTATCTCGTAAGAACATAAATCTCATTGTATGGTGTGAATTCTTTGAGCCAAGAAAAATAAGCAAAGTGCTCCTCGTGATGGGGTCTGTCTGATGGTTCCTCAGTATTAGGTTTGCAGACTTTCCAGTGGCTACAACTGTGAGCTAATTCTGTTTTACAGTAAATATCTTTTCCCAGAACAATTCCTTAACCGACCATATATATTTAATCCCCTTTTGATCCTTGACCAAAACTTCTATCTCTTTTCCTTAGGGATCTTCAATTTCTTTTACTGTGTTTTCAGTCTTCCTTTTTGCTGTTTACCTGGATACTGAAGAAAGAGGTGATAGAGAAAAGTAGAAATTTCTCCTGTGTACCTAATGCGTATTCTCAAGTGGGAGAAAAAAATCTCTCAAAGATATTAGGAAAAAAAATGCTCATATTTCCCAGTGTTTTGAAAACATTATATGGTGTATTTTCCTAGAGAAAGTGGGAAATTCAGTATGGCTTTCATATTTAATGTACAGTACCTTTAGTGTTAAAATTCTATGAAATATTTATAAGCTTACAAGCCTTTTCACTTGGCCATTTACTGTTAAACTTCATTGAGTGCAGCTTCTCTGGTTTATTCATATGCCTAAGCTGCATACAACAATCCAGTGTTCAAGGACTTTTGATAACAACTTTGACTTAAGTGATACTGTGGAGAGTGTCTCTGCTGATTCTCTCTCTTTGTCTTGAAGCTTGTGGAGGGAGTGATCTCACTGCCTGTTCAAAATTTCTATTATTTACCTCCCATTATGTCCTGGAAACTGCACTGTCGTTCCTTTAAACCGCAAGTCTGCTGGGAACAAGATGTTGTGGGAATCTGCAAATCTGCCCTTCGTTGATAATTTCTCTAGTCAGTATCTCTGCTAGAGCATGAGGCTTATTGGCCTTTCCAGACCACTTTAGGGTTTGCCATGCCTTGAAGAACTATTCACTCTCAGGTCTTTAGAGATGACTTCTGGAGGCATCTCAGCCAACAAAGAAATCCTTTTTTGCTTTCTCCTTGTTCTGTGCAGTTCATCTCTGCAATATCCATGGTATATAATTTCATTTGCATTTTTTCCTCTCACTAATTAATCCATATTTCTATTTCATACTTTGATAATATAGAGCATTCTGGATATAAGAGACAAGCCCTTTTCCCTTCTTTGTAGCTGCCCTACAAATGACTTGAAAGATATTTGCATGCTTAACAATCTTCCTGATTTGGTACATTGAACTTGCAGAGATTTGCACTGAGGTTATGTGTAGCTCAATCAGGAACTGATTCAAATATGCATTTGATAATCATGGATTCGCCCTTTTCCTATTAACACAGACAAGCTTCATTCAAAATTTGGGAAGTGGTTTCAAGAACTGTGTCACAAATATATTATTCTCATTATTGTATAAGCATGCTACTTAACTCAGTTTTTGTGACTAAAGCTTAACTTTGCCCTCATGGTTTCTCTGACCAGTTTTTGAGTTTGTTTTAGGTATCATAAGAGAACGTAGGTGATTCAACCCTGGTTTAAGAATATAATATACTATTGACATGTATATGTTTTATGTAAGAGAGAAATTATTTGAATATGGGAGGCTCTCCCATTACTTAAAACTAGGTCAGTAGTTAGTTACAAATTGGGAAAGGCCTAAAATCCCATCTCTGCGAAACGATAGGGAACTGTACTGAGTGCAAAACTGTATTCTGCTAGTGATGAAAATTAAAACTACTGTACTGTATAGCTGTGAAAAGGGTAAGAAGGGATCTAATTCCTATCTAATAGATAGTTATGAAGAAAATTAAGTCAGACTCTTCTCAGGGGTGTACAGAGAAAGGATGAAGCTGGTTTCCAAAATGAAAATTTGACAAGATACCAAGAATATTGTTTTCTACTGTGGATGTGAAGCAGGATGCTACAGTGAAGCACCAGAGGCGGTTCCCCAGAGGGGTTGTAGAATCTCTCTCTTGGCAGGGCTCCAAACTCAATTGGACACAGCCTTGAACTTCTTGATCTAGCTCTGGAGGAGGCCCTGCTTTGGCCTTCCTTGCAGCCCATGTTATTCTGTAATTGCATGTTTGCTTTACAAAGAGCGTCCTAAGCACATTTAATTTAGAACAGAGATATAGCGCCATGAATTTTCTAAAAAAAAAAAAAATCCCACTGAAATCTCTAACTTGGAAACTATTATTTATGTTATTTTGTTATTTTGTTTCAGCAACCTGTGAGGTTTGCTCCTCAACCACTCCCTTGGGACTACTCTGCTAATTCTATTTTTTGTTTAACCTTATTTTAGTGAGCCACCATTCTAGCTGGGTATTTTCTCAGTGTAAGCGTTCCAGATTGTAGTCCCCTGTAATCATTATAATTGCTTTTCAATAATACATAAAGATAATAATTTCTGAACACAACAATGAAATCAAGAATGAATCTTGACAAGTTTAGATCTATTATTGCATGGCATATAGGGCAGAAGGCTATTTTATTCTTCTTGTTGCACAGAAATTGTGCTCAAAGCTCTGCATAGTTGTTTGTCTCAATCTGTGGGCACTGCACAGACCTTCTCAAAATAGTTTCCACTGCACAGAAGTAAAACAGATTTGACCTGGATTAACTGGAGCATAGACTCCTAATGAGCCAGATGGATCAACATTCCTGTTTGGCAGAAATGATGGTTACAGTGTTTCCCACAATAACCCAGAAGTTGCCTTGGTTTTCTCCTCAATAAAAGAAACGATTTTAATCTTGGTATAGAGGGGTTAAGCAGTGACTGCTGTGAGGCATTTCCTTTGTAAAAACCTTGTTTTACATCATTACGAATTTACCAAGGAGGATCCAAAGCTGGAATGCTGAATGAAGTTTCCCCCTGTGACTCTGACTGTAAAACTGGGGACAATATCTTCCATCTAGCTCTGAACTGGATAAAGCATCTAAAGAAGAACATTGTCATAAACCTTTGATTTAGGGAGTATAGGGGGTTTTATTTTGTTCACATCCCTTGTGCAGAAAGTAGGCAAAGGGCAGAGAAACTGCTCTTGGGAGTGCATCAGGAAATAAGTTGTAGAATTCAATGCTGGAGACCCCAACAGTTCAGTGTCCAAGCGTAGGAAGACTTTGTGGCGATATTTGATCTGCAGGCTCCTCTGTCTGGGCAGAAGGGAAGCGCAGCAGTCCCTGCCCAGCACAGTGAAACAGGATCTCAGTGATGTGCCCTAGACAAAATGTCCAGGCTTTGAGTGCAGCTTAAATAGATGACATTCTCAGTGCAGGTCCTTTATCACGGCCCCTCCCACCATCCCATTCAGCTTCAGGGAGCTTTCCCATGGACTGACAGTGCTTTCGCAAAACACGTAAGGGTTGGGACGACTGCTACTCGCCAGCTGCCCTAACCCAGCTCTGAGCCTCTGCTTGTGCCAGCTCCTGCCTTGCAAGAGGGGCAGGGAAGTGCTTATGAAATAGACTTGTGTTCATTTTGAATAGGTACGGAAACGTTAAAGAGCAAGGAAATATGCTGGAAAGATTGTGTGTGTTGGGAGGGGAGAGTCAGACACCAAAGGGATTGGGTTCTCCTTCTTAAATGCCGAAAGGGAACAAGCCCTATCTCTGTTCTCCAGCAGAATTTCCTGTAAATTCGCTGACAAACTGTGAACGATACATAAAGACCATGTAACTTAATAGCTGGTCTTCCATATTCTCTTTTGACCTTTCAGCTGTAAAAGACAATTCCTTAGAGTTTCCCAAAGCACAGTTCATTACTCTTTGGTTTAGTGTTACTGAGCAAGTATAGTAAGTAACAGACCTTATTACAGTGACTTTTTTTATCTTTGCAAAGCCATTATACACCTCTTTGACCTTTAAAAGAAAAAGTGCAAATATGGTTTGGCAAATGTTTCCAACATTAATTTCTGTTTTTCAGAATTACAAATATGTGGGTCTTAATCCATATGGACTGGATAAAGCCTGTTTTATTCCTTTTTGCTTTACTTGTTTTGATAGTTTTTCTCAGTTTTCCTTCATCAAATATCCTCCTTTTCTCTTAGTCCTTTTCTCAGTTTTTCCTCTCTGTGACAAAGAGATGAGAAAATTCTATTTTTTTTTAGTTGTAGAATATGAAATTATTTATCAAAAACCCAAACCCTGTAAGTCACAACAATACAACCATGTAAATTGATAACATATTTTCACTTTTCTACTGCCCTGGGCAACCTGTTATCTTTTCCTTTTCACTCACAAACTCAAAACCTGAAGGGTTTTTTGTTAAGTCTTTTTCCACTGTTTGATACTGTTTGTTTAGAAAGGAAATTATTACTATGCAGTGTATATATATAACCAAAGCATTGCCAAATTAATAATGGCAACAGAAAGAATCAATTTTTTTTTTTTTTTGTTAAGGAATAGAACTAATTTTCTCTTCAGGGTTGTGACCTTAATAAAACATCACTTAGCTATTTTCCTTTTTTTCGCTTCAAAAAAAAAAAAAAACAACCAAACAAACCTTTTCCAAGATACTAAAATATCTTACCCAAAACCATAGGAATTTCTAACCACAAATGTTGCATATTATTATATCGTCACCCAAAGGGTTTTTTGCTGCTTGTGAATGAAGTTGCTTGTGGGGATACATAGATCAGTTTTAAAGGTGGAAGCAGGTTACACATTGCTGTCATTATCTATTACTTGTAAAGTTTCATTTTTTCTGAAGCCAAAAAGAACATAAATTTTAAAAGGAAATGACATGACACATAAAATCAACCTGTCATGCGTTGTTTTTTAGTTTTTTGTTCAACTCAGTTCTTGGATATTTGGACAAGAACAGTTAGAATTACAGTCACACCAGTAGTGGTTTGTCATTTAACTCTTGATCTGATACAAAGCCTTCTGCACTCTGTAAAATATCCTCTCCTGGCATGCATAAATATAACTCATTTGACTTTAATTGAGGATCTGGCCCAGACTTTGATCTCTATTTAGAACTTGTCCAACTTTTCCCTTTATGGCCAACAATGTAGTACCAGATTTCTGATAGCTGAATACATGCACTATATATATATATAAAGTAACTAATGACCTTTAAATAGCAACCAGTGGACAATTTTTAACTTGATATAATAGTTTGAAGCTATTTGGATGCCCTGTCCTCACTGCAGTATGCAGCACATTAACATTCCAGAGCCCACAAGGACATTTACTATGAATTGTGGCAGTGTTTTCCTCTGTGGCAGCTTTCAAGCCTTTCGCGTAGTAGCTCAGTCCTGGTCACAGCACATTGACAGTAAGGAGTGCTGGCAAAGCATTTTTGTGAGCCATATTCCACCAGAAATCATATTTCAACCCCCCTCCACAGAAAAAAAACCCAAGCCCCTTGGAATCTACGGAGTTCCCATTGTCAGCTGGTGAAATACACTGCAAATAGCAATTGCTGTCTTAAATTTCTCCACTTATATGGTCTACATACAAATATGAAATAAAGGTTACAGACTAACATTTGAAAGAATGGGAGGGGGAAGCATATTTCCTGGCATAATAGTGTTGAAAACATCATCAAACAGAACAGATATTTTGTTCTCCAAATACAAAATTGTTAAACCATTGCGAGGAATGACAGGCTTGTTAAGTGGGAGTCTAAAAAAAAAACGCTGCAGTATATAAATTGAGTATGATTGTATATAGGTTTTGTGTGTACATTCTGAGCCTGTGCAATGGCGGAGCAGTGAATATGTAGCTTCTTTCCAGTTTTAATTATGACTCTATTTTCTGCATACATTAGAGCATAAATGGGAGCCATATTATAGAAGACAGCATAAAACGAGGTCTCTTGAATAAGGAATAAAGGAAGAAATAGCTACTCCCCTCAAAATGCCCAGAAACTAACCTGAGATAAAGAGAGATAAAGATGTTCTAAGAATTGCTTAAACATATTAAGGAAAAATATCAATCAGAGGCCATAATTCTGGAGTTAAGTATTATTAAAAGAACCAACAAAAAACGAAGTCCCTCAAAGCCCCTCTCCTTCAAATCAACTAACTCCTAGTTGAATCTTCTCTTAAGAAGATTCACCAAGGAACAGAAGTGTTTATTTAGTAAAAGGGATTCATTTTGTTTCATTCATTTCAATACAACTTTGAATTGTACATTTTAGGTTTGGATTTCAAACACTCCTCAGCTCTGAAAAGCAGGGCTGGCTTTCACCAACCAAGTGACTGCATGTTGGGGGACAATAGAAAAATTTTGCTTGAACTGATTGTGTAAGAATAACATCTGAACTTGAAATGGAAAAAAATAGTTCATACATTAGCTTCTCTTGCAGGATTAAGTATTAAAATTTTCAGGATTGATATTCCTCATTGGACAAAACTGTGGGCACTTATGAGCCTGTATGACATGGCCTGGACTGATCAGGGAGATGACCTTTTCCATGTGAGCTTTTGCAGGTATCAGGGCTAAATCACTCCTGATGCCTTCTGTCTAATATTTATTTCTGTCTGGGTCTTGTACCTCAGAGATGCTTTTGACAGGCGCTGTGATGCTCAGTAAATGTGACAGAATTGAGAGGATTTCAATATGTCCCTATAGACTTGAGGCCAGACACTTGGTGATGACTGAAGACCATGAAATCTCCTTTCCTTGTCAAGGGCAGTTGTTGCCTGGGAGGGGGTGCTGGCTCTGTGGAAAAGTGCCATCATGTACCATCTCTTCGTGTCATGTGCAGCGCTGTGGCCACTGTATTTTTTTGTTGATACTCCTGATTGTTTACAGAAAACATGAAATGGCTGTAAACTATAGCAGGGCTTTTAAAAAATAATCTCTAAATGAGGAAGTGGCTTATTGTATTTTCTCCTGTATGCTGGCTGTGCAGTGTGCAGGTGAAGCTGCTCTTAGTGCTGCTTAGTGCATATGCCAGGCTTTTGTTCACGAGGAAAGTGAAACCTGTGTGAGCACCTCTGCCAGGGATGGTTCATGTCACTCTTCTGACCCCGGTAGACACCGATCAGCAGTAGCCTGGCAGCTGAAACTGCAGCAGAGAAACGTGCTCACAGACATTATCTGAACAAATGGAGGACTATTTGAGGGTTAGTTTGAGCTTTAACATATGCTTAAACAGTGCTTCTCCAGAGAGTCCAAACCCAAATTGAAGCTGATGGCCAAGTCTGATGAATTGTATCAAACTGTTATTGCTGTTTTGTGGTGTGTAAAAATAGACACAAGGATCAGAGGGTCTGGTTCCCTGTAGATGAAAGATTAGCCCACTAACAGGGTAATTTAGTTCATAGAATCACAATATTCCATGTGGCCCCTTTGTGTTGCTTTCATATTAGAGTGACTTCTTCCTTAAAAGCTTTCTGTGCAACACTGAAAGGGAACAAAGTTGAGTAATTTTTTTTTTATCCCTTTCTTGTCAAAAAGGGTGACTGGAGAAGTGACCTTTTAACAGTGCAGAATAGAAGAACTGTATTTTATATGATTTTTTTTGTTGTTGCTAATAAATCAGCCCTGTCCTGTAGAAGACACAAAAAAGCTAATTCTATTGAGAGCATTGCAGCACAGCAGGAAATTCCACCAAAACAATGTTTTTATATACACCCCTAGGAATACATTGATTTGGGGTTTTTTAAGTACTAAAGGTACATTGTTCCTCTTCAGACTATTCCTTAATAGGCACGTTATGATAAGCTTGTGTATTTGACCTACTTGAGGGTTTAATAACAGAGTAAAGAACCACAGGTTTGTGGAAATGTTTGTAATGTAGGTTTTGGTAGAACCTCTTCAAAACTGGTATCAGGGGAAGCTTGGCTGTCTGCATTTAGGTCAGGTGAGTTTTTTCACATTTCACATGAGAATACTCAAAAAAGCTCACCTGGCTCCAAATCCAAACCTAATGCTTGCTGCTCATGGAGTTAAGAAGGAACAGTGGACCAAGCTGAACTCATACAATTTTCTAAAGTTTACTTTCCCAGTCTCCAAAATTTTAAGGAATCTCTCCTTTGGGGTTTTGTTTATTTGTTTGTTTGGTTTTTTTTTTATAAACCTGCAAACCTTAATGAATCCTCTTATCAAATTGCTTACAGTAGAGCACAAGCTGTAAATGTGATTATGCTTTGGTAATATCTCATATGTCTAGTTTAATATATAGAAAAGCAATGAAAAATCCATAAGACCATGTAATAATTGTATCATGTATAAAATTAGCTTGAGCAATGACATTGCGCCAGTGGCAACATGACATTGAAACCTAATAATTTGGTCTATATCGCTATAACTTAAGCTTAGTTTTCTTGAGTTGAGATCAATATCTTAGCAGTTAACTATTTTTTCATCAAAAAGCCTTAAAGCTTTTCACAAAGCAGTGATTTGTTTGATAGTAATACTGTCATTTACATTTCGGTATTAATCTATTAGCTATTTTAGGCAGTGTGTACAAAAGAAGCCATGTCATTTCCTCTGAAAATGTATGATGAACCTGATATTTGAACTTTACTAAGAAAAAGTAATTTTAAAAATCAAGTTGATCAGTATGGTCTTGGTATCTGAAATACCCACATAGACAACAACAGGTAATAGTAAAGGCTTGATCTTCATTGTTCTCATATATTTCTTTCATAATAAAAAAAATTAACTTCAACCAAGTTGAATGTTTCTCTGCAGCATTGTTGTATTGCTTGGAAACTGGGTGGGGGATGAATAAAAAGCCTAATGAAAAAATACCTTCATCATAGTTTTTTATTCCAATTATTGTTGCTTTCTGTTTTGAAGTCAATAAGGATTTAACTCACAGTAAAGTTTCAATTAAAAAAAAAATCTGTTTTAGAATAGAATACTAGGTAGGAAACTTAAATGAAACTGTAATCTTGAGTTATGATTGATAGCAAGCTAGAGTTAGAATCTCTTCAGATTTCAGGATGACAGTAACTGACTTTCCTTTGAATTAAATTGGTTATGAGGGATTTTTGTTGACACTGCTTTGAGGCTTGCTGGTATCTGATATGCACCTAATAGATTATTTCTCTCTCTCCTAGAAATAATCTGCACCAGGGATAAAATCCTAAGTAAACAGAGCTGAAAATGCATGACATAATTTTTTCCTGGTGTGGATTCTGTCCAATCTGTTCTTCACAACTATCATGTGCAGGTGTGTGGAACATTGAGGTACAGGCTTCCAGATGTGAGCAAAAAATTAAAGCACCATTAGCTTGACGTAAAAAAGAGATATAGAAAAGCATGGATAGAAAAGAATAACAATGAGCTTTAGTTTCTCAAGTGCAAAGGTGATGCGTTTCAGGATACAAAGGTTGGATGTTTCAAGTCTTACAGGTGCTAAGTGGGGGAAGGAAACCTAACACAACTGATAGATTTTTAAAACTCTAAGCAAAAAAAGTACATCCACATAAAACTCCTGAATGCATCATCAAAAGTTGTAGAGTTTTTTTTTTCCTCAAAATTTAATGCACAGTAAAATTTTCAGTTTGTGTGGTCTGGTTTGTGAGGTCTAGTTTGTGCACAACTAGTTAAGTTTATAAATGACTGACTATGAATGACTTGGATGAGCAAATAAGTCTTTTTCATCTATGTGGTCTCTCATTCACTTTTAGCTGTTGCTGATAAGGAGAGCCTGGCCTAATCATGTTGCCTGTAGGACAAGTGTAAACCCACAACTTCAGGGTAAATGAGAACAGAACCTGTCTGCTCTCCCCATCTCTTTCTTTCTCCCTTACACTCAGCTTCTCTGACTTGTTTTTATTTATTTATTTTACTTTTTTTTTTCTTTCTGGTCATTCCCTTTGCCTTTCTTTTGCTTTGGTTTGCAAGGTAATTTATAGATTGTCTGCCTCACCACCAGCCTCCACATTACACAGATCCATATTGCTCTACTTCCCAATGAATCCTGAAAGTTAAGCAAATACACAGGGAGGGCAGAATAGTATCTTAATCTGTCAAAATCCACATTCCTGTCATCTTTTGAGATCGCCTCTGTGTACATGTACCTTCATTGTTCATAGTAATTTTTGACAGTTGCTCCTGATTGACAGCAATGGTGAGGAAGAGGTGCCAGGACTTTATCACGACAGTCAGTTGAAGTCTGTCATGCTGTCTTGTGACTTTGACCTGCAGTAAGTGAGAGGGACTGGGAAATAAAGACTGATCTCTGTCCCTGAGCATCTTAAATTGTTGGGTTTTTGCACTTTTTTTTTTTTTAGCTTCTTTTTTTTATAATATTCCTCTATTGTTTTTTTCAGGTTTTCCTTTCTATCCTTAAGCTACTTGCTCCTCCATCTTTTCCTCTGTGAGCACTGCTTTGGGAAAAAATATTCTGCTCTCACCAATCTTGTTTGCACTTTCTTTTCTTGTACTTGGTTTCCTTAGGCTATGGTTTTCTCTGCCTCCACAGTGACATCAGAGAAAGGTGTTTTGGAAAGTCACATACTGTCCCTTCATGACCCCTATGTAGGACAGCAGCAAAAACTTCTGCTTTGTCCTTCTTTCGTCTATTTCTGCAAACCTGTGTGTGAATCATCCCTGACAGGCACACGGACAGTTCTGGGGACCAGGACATGGGCAGGTGCTCCTGCCCAAGAGCCTGATGGATCCTGGGGGTCCCAGGTCAGTTCCCGCAGTAGCCAAGCACCAAAGGAAAGCTGTCACCTGTGCCCTTGGTGAACTCAAGTGCTCTTTGAAGAGAGTGAATAAATGTTTTGCTGCAACTCAGGAACTTCATTTAATAGTTTAACTAGTCTTTTAGCTTTTTGTAAATAGGTAAGGAATGAAAATAAGACCTTCAGTGCAAGTGTCTAGCACACTAATGAGTTCTGGAAGGTGACAAGAGACAGTACAATAGTTCTTCAGTACTTTCTAAAATACCCAAAGGTTCTACCTAAGCAATAAATTAAATTTATCTGTTAAATCAAAGTCTTTTTTAAAAAATTAAATGCAAGTGACATTTTTAGTAGCTGTTTTATTATCACAGAGATATTTTTATAGTGCTCCATGAATGATTTTTTTCTTTTTCTTCAATGTCACTGAAACTTCATTTGATCCAAACTAGATTTGGTAAAATTTAATTCATTTTCAGACTGACATACTGTACACTGAGATCTAGCTTAAAGTTGTTTCAAGCTAGGCATTTTGTATTAGCACAGTTAGATCAATTTCACCCAACTTTGTCTATCAAAAAAAAAATCTGCATTTCCACTGTAGTCAGAAGAAAAAGAATGGCAAGTCTGAAGATCCTTATTACCTATACCTAAAATTCCAAGGAAGAGGTAAATCCTCCCCAAAGGCACCTTTTCTCTTTGTGTGAATATTCAGGGTGCTTTAACAACTATTTTAACCTATAATTATAATTTTGAGCTGGCTAATTTATCCCTAAAAACGTGAGGAGGAGGGCAAGGTCTGTGGTAGGCAGGGGAGCAGTGGAAAGATGTCCAAAGGGCAGGGTTGCACCAAAACCCTGGGTCAGACCCAGTAACTTCAGGTGTGCTGGCATTTCCTCATCTCTAACACCATTGCTGTTGCACAATTTTAAGTGATTACTAAGAACAATATGTTACAAGATCACACGTGATTGATTTTTGCATTTTCTAAAGTTTTTTCAATGCCTTTATCTTGTTTGGCTTCTATAATGCGTGAGGGTGAAAAAAATAACTTCTTTTTATTATTAATGCAGAGAGTGTAGGTATTTTTTTGTGAGAGGCAGTTAGTCTCCATTACACATAATTGACCAATTACTGTGTCAACACACAAAGTAAAAACATGACCCACGCTGATATTTTCTATTTGTATGACACACATTTATTACATATGCTAAATGAATTACTTATTTTCCATCAGGGCAGGAGACTAGAGAGGTTGAAAGAGTCTCTTTTAGTTCAGCAAATCTTGTGTATATGTTTATTTATAAAAGTGGAATACAGCCGCTTTCGTATATTTGTCTTACATATTTTTAGCAAATTTAAAATTTTAATTTGTTAGGGATGGGTTTCTTACCATCAGACAGCTATGTTTTTGCCACTTGTTTTACATTATCCAGGACCATAAGTAGGAGGGTTTAATGTGAAGCATTTGTTTTTTTCATATTCCCATGAAAAATCGAAGAGAAATGTCACCTCAACACATTTTTGCAGGCTGAAATTTCACCTTACCTGAGAACCACATGTTCCAGATGATAATTTTATCTTAATGGACAGTTTTAAACTTACACCACTTTAGGGTATGGCTTCTCCATAATTAAAATATTTTTTCATCTTTTATTTTAAAAAATCAGTAGGTGAATAGAAACATGAATTCAGTCATAAGAATGGCTTTGATTTTTTTGATTGAAATTGCAAATGTGAGTTCTGACATAATTTGAGATAATGCTTCTATAACTGCACTTGTATGAACATTTCTACTACTTTGGCTGGATTATTTTATTAGAGTAAAACATAAGCAAAAAGATATAAATAGAACCTTGAGCTCATAAATTACAAGATGCCTTATTTCACAGACAGAATATAATGTGTAAAAAAAAAAGTAATTATTTTGCATTGCAATAGATTGTGGAGGATTTTTCCTGTATTTATAAATGAGAATAAACTCTACACTTATAATCCAAGGTCCATCCTTTATGTGACAATTCAAGTCCAGTTGTTTGTTATTTTTCTATGGATCTAAATATGTAAATTCAAGTTTTGCTCATGAGAATGACATATCTGGCCAACTGCAGTGACAAAGATCTTGTTTTGAGTTTGGGTAGATTTACCCCTCTCTGGGTTGTTTGTTGGCTTCAGGCAATTCAGTTGCATACCAAAGTTTTGATTGGATTAGATTGCTCAGTCTAAGGTGCATTGGATTAGATTGCTCAGTCTAAGGTGCACAAAAAAAAAATCAATAACATTTCTAAAAATCCTCAATATTAGTTGAAAGAGAATTTTTAAACTTTTTTCCTGTGTTAAGTACTGTTCATAAATTTTCTTATTTGAAGATAAAACTGTGGCTTTTCCTGTTTTCCTGTGTGAGGAACTAGTGACATTTTTTGCATAGGGCAAGAAGGACAAAGAAGTGCACTGACTACATTTGCTCATAACTTCTTCATAAAAACCACATTAGTGATGTAAAATGTTTTAGAAATCTGTAGGACATCCAGACAATTGGACCCATTGTATCTAGGCTACAATTAGTCACAAGTGAGGAATTTGACTTTGTTTTTACCATGTTAACTCCAAAAGCCAGAGTGGAAAAACAAGTCCTCAGCGTCCTGCACCCAGCTCTGGCATCCGAGGGCAGAGCCAGCATCCATGACTGCCTCAGTTTCCTTCTTCACATGGCAGTGCAGGTAGCAGCATTCAGACACGTTCTCCAGGATCATCACCAGTACTCTGGGGGTTCTGAAGAGATCCTCTCAGAAATGCCCTATGGTGAGTGGACCCTAAACAGCAGCTTTAGTGGTGACCTGAACAAATGGACCACCACGCACTGCTTTCCACCTCCTCTCCCAAGCCTCTCACCTACTTTGCCTGAAACAGGTCACCTGGGTTTAACACGGGCTTGAAAACTCTCTAAAAGAGTTTGTTGTCTCCATGCTTGGGTTTATGTCCTATTTACTTACAAGTATCACTGGGGATGAGTGGCTGTGGTGTGGCCTCCCCTAACAAGAGCATTATAGAGGTGTTCCTCTTTCATTAAACACCACACAATATGCCTTGCACTGTATTACTCCATTGTGCTTTTAATCTAAACAATTACTTTTCTTGAACTGAGGTTTATATGTAGTAAAAATCTCCATTTTCCTGTTGCAATTTAAGGCCAGATTTGGCCCTTTGCAGCATAAGCACGACTCCACCAGAAGGCAAGATATCTTCTTTATTTCATGCATATTTCATGCAAAGTAAACAGGCAGACAGGACAAGATCTCTAAACGAGATCCAGCTGCTCTCTGACCTGCTGCTTCTTCAGCCATGGTCAGGAGCTGAGAGTGACAAGACTAAGAGTAAGTACAGTTGGTTAGCTACAGAGAAAACCGTTAGGATAACAAAGGCAAACCATTGAGATAAATTTTCTCAAAACATCCCAAACAGTTTACAAAACTTTCTTGAGGTTTTCTCACCCTGACCATGAGAAAAGTTCTGCTTCTCAGAGTCAGGGTGAGGCTGAAAAGTTCCCTTTAACTAACTGTCAGCATCCACATTTTTCAGTTTGTGTAGCTAGAGCTCTTTCCTGCTGGCATTAACCAGGGTGCTTTCTAGCAGTGAGCAGCACAGAGAAAAGAGCAGAATGAGGATGGAGCCAGAACTTTTCTTGTCCTCACAGGTGCCATGATGAGGTCAGGCTTGACAGAAATTGGATACCAGTGCAGGAGACTCACATGGCCTCTGTATTTGGTTGCTGTCATCGGCCTGGTATTTCTTCTAAAGACAATTTTACCCAGACAAGACGCTGCCTTCCTTTCAGATGATACTGCAGAATATTTAGTTACTGTGTTTGCGTGAAGCTGATCTCGCACATGGCTTTTGACATCTGGCTCAGGGTGCGTGTGACTACAATTTCCTGGATCAGAGAAAGAATGGCAGCACCAAACCTGTAAAGTACAAAAAAACCTAGCAAAAACAGCCCTCCTTGAAGTCAGTGTCAAACGTCAGGAAGTTAGCAGTGAGGTAATAACTAAATTGCCAAATTTTCCTTACTTTCTAATAAAATAAACTGGCTGAACAAGCCCTACTGTAAATTCAAATTACTTATTTTATTAATCCAATACCGAAGCAAGTAACCATTTATCAAAATGAATCATTTGCCTTGCTCCAAATGGGAAAAGAGAGGAAATACATGTACCAGAAGAATATTTTCTTACATCAAAAAGGTTTCCTAAAAGGCCTATTACTTATAGTAACTTCCTGTGGTTTAATTTCACTTTCCACATGAACAACAAATGTGCAGGTATAAAAAACTTTATTATGAAAATATTTTAGAAATATTTAGTAAATAATTTAAATATACTTTTTAAAACAGATCAGAACTGTCTACAATGTGTAAATGTCAGGCTAAACTCATGCTTTATAGGTACATTGGGAAGCATTATTTTCCATTGCTAGACAATGTGAAATACTTAGGTGTTAGCAATTGAAGCAGTATGATATAATAAACTCAATGAAAAGCATTTATTTTAAGTAGTAGGTAGTTTTAGTAAGGTATTACTTGATAGTGCATCTCTGTTTGGATTATTTTGAATTTTAATATGCAATTTAGGTAGCAGGAGGTCATAATAAGGACAAAGAAACCTTTAAGAATTGTGTTCATCTGACCGAGCATTGCCTTCTGCTCCCTGCAGTAATAATGGCAAACAGATATTCTTTTTATTCTAAATAAAGCAAACCACGTCACTTAATAAATTTTTCATGCATAGACATTTAGGTCAAATGGGAACTCCCTCTTGAGAGAGAATTAGAGGAACATAATTTAACTTTCACTGAGTGTATTTTTTAATAAAGAAAAGTGGGATGAAAATCATTTGGTTTTTTATTACTTTTTGGATGATGATTGGGTAGGATTCTTCCTTTTTTCTTTTGTAGTTTCATATCATTATTTAATTCCTCATAATTATTGTGTGAGACATTACCTTCTATACACATTGGAAACCAGGATACAAATTTAAGTAAATGGGAAGTGATTTTTTGGTAACGATCTCTTCTGTTGATGGCCTTCATATAACGGACACTGAGCCTGTGTCAGATAACCACCCTTGCTTGCTGTAGAAGATTTTTATACACAAAACCCTGGGCAGGATGAAGATGCTTGCCTGGGACTCAGAGTGGCATCTCGTGTGGTCTGGGTTATGATTCCATATGTGGGTGCTGCGGTCGATGAGGTTGATGAATGATAACTGCAAGTGCAAGTGTTCAGGGAACTGCGAAAGATCTGTGCAATTTACACTCTCCTGCTCTGTTTGGAAACTTGACTCTCGAATTAGAGCTAATAAGCAACAATGGGTGCGTTGTGTGAATGAATAAAAGGGATCGGAGAGGAATTTACATCACCCGGCTTCAAACATTATTTAAATACCTAGATTGGGATGCTGGGCTCCATATACAGTTAAGGCAGGGACCTTTCATCCCAGGCTGGCATATAAAAGTTGCAACAGGTTTGTGAGATGGGTGACACAGGAGGTGACAGACACAGTGGTCTTCTGAGTCCCAGCTGTGCAGGCCAGGGATCCAGCTGCTGTGTGTGCAGGGTGGTCCCAGAAGGTCAGATACCTTGGCTCTCTCCCCCTGGAAGGATGGATGTGTTGCAGGGAAGAAAGAGTTACTACGCTCTTGGGTCTTACTCTTAAGGTCTATTTGAGATGCTCAAAAGGAATCCAGGCTTGGGAAATATTTCTTAATCCCCATGGCTGAAATACAGTTTCAATTATAGCCATTATACTCTATTTAGTGTGAAGCTGAGTTCAGCTTCTAATCTATGTGTCCAGGCTGGACAACAGGATTACTCTCAGAAAAATCGTATGAAGCAATCATAAACTGAAATTGAGTAAAAATATAATATAACAAAAATATAATATGGTGTGATATATTCTTGACAATTATTTTTGATATTTAGTTTTCCAAGCAGTGTGCATAAAAAAGGCTTGTCACTCAACTTCTGTGTGTCTTCAGGGATGGAGATCCCCGTGCTGGTGTTTGATTACCTTCACACTGAAAATGGCTTTTTTTTAATAACATAAGCTGGAATCCTATGAGTTCCAACATGTGCCTACTGGCTCTTAATTTCAGATTTTTTTGGTATGCAACTGCTCTTTTTTCCCCCTTGTCCCTCTTCTTTTGGCCAAGTAAAACTTGTTGATCTATGTCATAGAGAGTAATTTTCAAACAGAACAGTTGCTAGGACTGAAGGGGAAGTGGGCAGCCAGGCAACTTATATAAGTATAATTGATATTTATATTGTAAATATAAATTTGATGCATTTTTGGCAGCAGACCTCCTAACAGCCCATATTCTTCACACTGGTGTCTTTCAGGAAATTTCAACTGTAAATTTTGTATAGTGACATTATTTTAAATCACAGACACACAGGTTTAACCTCCACAACCCAATGACACTGTGTCAGTAGACTTATGGAGGAGCTAAGAGAGCATGAGCCTGGCCACCCATCCCTGTTTTGCCCTTCCTTAGGGAAAGGTTGGTCTGTGTGGGACCAGACCAGGCTGAGCTGGCTGAGGCCAGAGGGTCTCTGTTCAACAGCACACGTTCCTCAGCTGAAGCCAAATCACATGAGCAACCACAGAGCAAAGTGGAAAAGGGGTTTTGGCAGGTGCAGCATGTGCAGGTAGCCCAAGGGCAGGCTCGCTGGGCATGCACTGGGTACGAAAAGTCATGTATTTTAGTTGTGTTGAGGCCCTCTCCATTGGCTTGGAGCAGGAGTGCTGTCCATGGAGGTTTCTTCTGAGATCTTAAGAAGGAAGGAAACCAATATGAGCACAATAAAGAAACACTGAGCTCTTTGGTTACTACACAGAACTGTCTGATCAGACTAAATCCATAAATGGGGCAATGAAAGTAACTACTTTTTAATAAATCTGAGCATTCATCACCAGTTATAAAGATGTCTTTAGCTGTAAATCTGGAAAGACTGGACTGGTTCAGAGCAGATTTTATAGACGTGTTCTTTCAAGGTTAATTAGGTAAAAAAGTCAAAAGGCCAGTTGACATAATATTGTTAGTTAAATATTACTAATAATGAACAAAATAAAATAATACTAGCAAAGAGTTTGGAGATTTTAAGTTTGTATGTATGTGTGTGTCTGTGCATATTAGCTGTGGATGTGTGTATGTGAATAAAGACTGCATATCTGTTATATATCTAATCATATCAACCATATAAATCTGTGAGTGAACAATTTACTTTAATTAGTGCTTTTTTCCTGGTCTTTCTTACGTGCTTTTTTACAAAAGAATTGGATTATTTGTGTCTTTAAGTGTCCAGAA
Organism: Erpornis zantholeuca; assembly: GCA_013400515.1. NCBI lineage: Eukaryota > Metazoa > Chordata > Aves > Passeriformes > Timaliidae > Erpornis > Erpornis zantholeuca. Next base: position 235,421 of record VZTN01026441.1, read on the forward strand.
GCCTTGAGTTTTGAGTGGAATCTATAGCATGTCCCTTTGTTTCAACTGGTTATGCTGTAGAATACCTCATGCAATGCTTGAAATTATTAGCAGGAAAGCTATAGAAAAGAAACAAGCATTTATGTGTATGTGGAAATCCCTCCCAACCCCCCAGAGAGTTGTATTGGAAATTCACAATAAAAATTACACATTCTCTTCCATCTACAGACCTAATTTAGAGACAGAACTTGCTTTCAAATTAAAGTGTTAGTTTTGTTCACTTTAAGGGCTTCGCATATGCTGTACTAATTCTAGAATATTTCCAAGCATTAAAATGTCTTCAAAGAGATGAAAATTAGTCCTGTTACCTGTGAAGTTTAGCTGCTTCTCTGGCTTATGTGCTCAGGAGCTGGCAAAACCAGGAGGTGTATTAGAGAGACAAGTGGGAGGGAAGGGGAAATCATTCAGGGGGAAGTGGACACCCTGGGAGAGGCTGAACACTGGGCAGCTTCAATATTTCACATTTAACACTGTTGTCTGACTGTTTCCTCTGGGCTGCAGAGGTGGGGTACAACCTGCAAGGCACAGATCTGTTCTGAGCTTTACATCTGGCTGTCAGGTGTATCACCATGAACATATGTCAGTATGTCAGTATTTCTCATTAAAAGAGATCTTGGAATCTATGTAAGCTTCAACTGCATTATTTTCAATAGGAACCAAACTTATACTTAAATCCTTACCATGAACAACCTGGCAATGTAGCAAAGATGATTATTTTCCTGATAAAAGTGTAACTACCATGCTTTTGAAAAATATGTTACTGAAGGTACATGTCAGGGCATGGGCAGGGGCAGTAAACGAAGTGAGATACACAAAATTGAAGAAGCAAGGGTGGTTATGGTTTAGGTTATTTTTTTTTATTATTTTTAACCAGGCAAACACTTTAAGGTCAATTCTAATGTACGCTAGAGCCAGGGAACATTTTCTATTCTCTGAATATTTAAGGCATTTTATTAGCTAGTGCTCTTCTCTGAGCTTTTCATCCTTTGGATGTTAAAACAGGAACACATCTTTTGGAAGCCAGTTCACAATGTGTCTTGGTGGGATGGAGATGAGTGTATGCTTCTCTCCAGCAGATTTACAGTGTGCTCATGTCACTGCACTTGACAGGAGCACACCTGGATACCTCGTTGTTCTGGGATCATCTGTCTCGTGTGTGCTTCAGAAGCCATGAATTATTCATGTCCTCTTAGAATATTCCTCTGGATTTCCTGTGCTAGACACTCAATATTGTGGCTTTTAAAGTTTGAAATGTAATTTTAGGGATTTTATCATGTCACTTCTACAAATATTTTTCTGTGGTATAGTTTAACCCTTTACATGCATGAACTGATTTTTTTGTTTTCCCAGGAATCTCTTTTTGATTACTGTCATTTCCATTGAATTTATTTGAAGGATGTTGATTGATAACAGTGGGATCATTTAGAATTTAGTCTACATAAAAACACTTGCTTATCATTTGTGCAACATCTGTGCCCTTTGAATGTGATGGGATTTTATGATGACTTATGAAGAATTTTTACTTGTGCTTTGCTATTTTTCCACTACTCATAAATTCCCCAGTAAGTCCATTTTTAGATTTTAGGTGTGATAAGAGCTCTGTATTACAAAATCTCTCTGAAAGATACCCCTTAATCCTCACGTCCCTTTATTCCAAAGCTATATGTATTACTGTAACTCAGCAGTAAGTACAATTCATCTGGCCTAGTGTCCAGCTGCTGCTCTCACTCTCAAATCCCCCTGCCATGACACTAAGCTGTCATTTTAATCCTTGTGGTAATGAATCCCACACATACAGGGTGAATTGCATGATACTGTAAAAGTGGTTTGAAATATTCCAGCAGAACAGTTTTCTGCTGAAAATGGCTTGGCTTCCTTGAAAGTTTCACAGTAACTTTTCAGCCTTTAATAAAGGACTTTCTTGCCACAATTTCTGTTATGAAGGAGTTTCCCTGGAGTACTTTGCTGGATATTGTATTAGACTGGAGACCATCTGTCTGTCCAAACAATGCAAAAAGGCTAAGTTACATCTGACCACACAAACTTAGGGGAAGGTGGGAAGCCAAAACTTCTGAATCCTAAGAAAGATTCCCAGGAAACAATATAGTCATTGGCTGTGTGTGCTGAAGGAATACATGTACTCATACACATCATATTCTCACCACCTTGACTGAGTTGTGGGGACATGATCAGAATAGTCATTTAATGAAGTGTGAGTAATAGAGGTAATTTTTATAATTTAGTGGTGGAAATCTTGTCTGGTTTAGGATGTCTTTCATCCTATTTATTTCTATCTTTCACTTTTCATCCAATTTTATACGCTTTCAGGTCCTTCTGCCTTCAGGACATAGTGACTCAATACTACAAATTAGGTGTTTAACAAGAGAACCTAATTTAAAGTGTAGAGCAGCATTTAATGGAGAATTCCCAAATTAAATTTCATTATAATTCTGCACAGAGACCTGATGAAGTATTCCTACTCTGGGAATGGAAAGCAGCAGCATGTGTGCATAGAGATTGCAGGGAGAAGCCCTGCCTGCCTTTAGAGCACAAGCATTTGCAGAGTCTTCTTTTCCCTTCACACTAGAATGGTGAGACTCTTAAAAGCAATAATTGAGCAACAAGTTAAGAACAGTGGGAACTGAGTTTTTGCTTTTTCATCCCCCTGTCCCTCCCCCATACATGACTAAGATGTGGGATTTATTGCCATGGAAGGCTTTGGAAGACAAATTATAGATGGAATTAAACAGCAGCCAAGGGGAATCACACATACAACACCAGGGTTGTTGGTATACAGTGCCAAGGGCATGGGGAGTCCTTTCACTGCAGGCACTGGAACCATTTGGATGGAGGGAGGGAGGTTGCTTAAGCATACTCTGCTCTTAAATCCTTTTGATAGGCTTTGCTGTATCCAACAGGGGAGGTGGGATGGACTTTGTCTAACTGTAGATGTTTATAATACACACCCATATTTCCAAGGTAGATGCATCCTGTTCCCATTTAGTGGAGAGAAATGAGGCTTTCAAAGACACTTCCAGGAAATTATTCATTTTATGTGTGGCCATTCACGTAAGAGTTGGACTTGATGATCCTTGTGGGTCCTTTCCAACTCAGAATGTGCTGTGATCTGTGATATTCTGTGATACTAGGCTGAAATTATGAAGGCTTGTTTGTGAAGGCAACTCAGATGTCTATGTCAAACATAGAGTTACAAAGTGTGACTTGTCCTGAGCTAGCTGTGCTTGCTCCTCTCCACTGGCTAAAAATGAAGCCTTGAGTGACTAGTCAGAAATGGATTCTGGCCTGCATTTAGTCACATCCCTCCCAATGTTTGTGTGGCTCTGTATTTGAAAGAGTTTGGAATGTGATTTATGTCCAACTAGACCTTGTTTCCCACTAAAAAAAAAAACAAACAAAAAAAGCACAACAAAGTCTTTGGTCAAAAGAGAGAAGAGATTGAAGAACAGGACTTAGGATAGCGGCGAAAAAGATCCTGCTTAGCTTTTGCTCTCGTAAATGAGGAATGAAATTTCAAGTTTAAAAAGAAGAGAAATTAAGTATATCAATCTCAGTATCCTAGATATGCATCATGAAAGTTCATTTCTTTTAGGTAGGGTTACTTAAATCCCAAGTTGTTACTGGGGAAAGCAGATTGTGAGAGGCTCCCCAGGTCCACAACAGATGAAGCCATTTATGACTGTGTATGATTTTATGCTTATTTCAACTCTGACAAAATTCAACATGCAAAAGGAAAAGGCTCAAGGACATACAGACTATCTGTGATACTTCCTGGAGGATATTGTGTTCATAAAGCAATAAATGGTTTGCATTCAGACTCACAAATGTATACAATCCAGGCTTTTTTGTCTCTTATATATGATGTATCCAAGCATTGCAGAGAACTTTCTGAACATAAACAGTTCTTCCAGTAGAAACTGTTGCATACAGAACAATTTGCTGCATCCAAAATACGTGGAGTATATTTAAAATATTGTTTGTGAGGGAAAGTACTGTAGCAAATAGAAATTATTCAGAGCATTCAGTTCCAGCAATGTTAGGAAGTATAACATTCAACTTAAAACAGAACAGCAGATTAATTAAGCAAACAAGCTAGGAGAGTAAAAGCAAACATTTTTAGAAGTTTATGTAGCAGTGAAGACAAACCTCATGAACTTAACTGTTAATGTCACCAGATTGCAGTAAGGTAGGAAAACAAGTATTTAAGAACTTCATAAAATGTGTTGAAAAAATTTAAGCAATGAAGTAGTAATTCTATCTTAGTTTTAATATAGTAATACTGGATAAGAAAGAGGGAAAAATCAAAGTATAGGACCAAGGAGTATAAATGGAAACAGCAAAAATATTTTCAATTTACACTAAAATTAAAAAAACCTCACAGAATAGCAAGTTAATGCACTCATTCCCAATAGGAATTGAGGTGGATGGCAGAGTAACTTTAGAATTCACTCACACCTTTATGCATAAGGTGACTATCAACCTCAGGCAAGTAAGTTCTTTCTTTATTCAGATCTCATGTCAGTTCTCCCTCTTGTGATCTTAGACCAGCAAAAAATACATTACTAATCTCACAAAAACCCTAACTCCTAGAATTTCCAGCATAAATTTTGACCAAGCAGAAGCAATTTCAAGGCAGTATCATTAATTTTTATTTTCCTTAAGTCAAATTCCAAAGTTAGCTGAAAATAGCAGTTAATGTTTATGTATTTCTGCTGAATGAAAAAAGAGCCCAGTGTATAATGGGAAAATGGACAGACATTGAATAGAAATCTGGCTGTTTTCGTAATACAATTAGTCTTGGAAGAAGTATATAATAAATCACTGGAGAAAGTCAATGCAAGAAAAACAAATGGGCAAAAGCATACAGTATGCTTTGAAATAAAACCAACTTTATGCTACTTGTTATCTGGGGAAATTCTTCATTCTGAGGTACCAAAAAATTAATTAGAATTAATCCTTTAAGTCATCTGCAAACTACAACACGACCTTTAGCAATGGCTATAACTGATGCACACCTGAGTTTGTTTAAGCCAAAGGAAAGAGTTTTGCTTACTTGAATCAGCTCTGGGCCAGGGCTCAGCTGCTTCTGGCAGAGAACAGCTCTGTGCCACAGCGGGAGGCAAGTGTAGAAAGTTTAGCTCTTGATGGAAGTTTCTGTAGCTGAAGCCTAGACTGAATCCCATGTTAAACTTCATTTACAGATTTTATTTTCTGAATCAGAGCTCAAGCTGCATAACTCAGTTTTTCGTTCTGCAAATGGGAAACCTTGTTGCCAAAAATTAAATTGAGTACAGAGTATTAGGTTTCACAGCTGGATTGGACAACTGACCAAGCACGGAACTGGAGGAACTTCATGATTTATTAATCATTTAGTTCTTTCTAATTCCAGCTTTTTACCTCCAAATTCAGAGCTCAAGGATGGCAGTGTTATGTGGGATTTCTTCATAGTTTATTTTTAAAACAAATCTTTATTTAAAAAAGTGAATGCTGACTGTCTTGAGGGAGAATGAATTCAGCAGTGTGAAGACTGATTGCTTCACCAGCTTTTGTCAATTTTTACTGAATTTCACTCTTGCTACCATATGCAATCGTTAACTAATGCTAGTTTTTGTTACTGTAACAAGAAAAATAATGGGTTTTGCTTAAAGTTATAAATAAATATTAGGATATCAAAGGAAATCTATGCCTTGTGGTTTTAAATGATAACTTAAGAAATTGCTTGATATTTTATTTATTTTTCATAGTTGTAATTTTTTAACAGCCAGGACCAAATTAAAGGGAAACACTTATGTAGAATTTCAAAGAATGAAAGACTGAGGAAGAAAAAGGAAAAACCCCATATAATTAATTATTGACTGTACAATGGAAGAGAAAGCAGAAGGTGTAACTTTATAAATTTCAGTGGTATAGAACATGTGGTAACAGATTTTCTTGCATGGGTAAAGGTTTGACAGCACTCTGCAGACAGCAAGTGCTGTCTTATTTTTGTTCGGCGAGAAGCTGATCATGCAGCCTTTGTAAAGTGTTTCCCATGACATCAAGGGGAGCTGTGCCTGGATAAAGATGGAATGATCAGTTATTGTGCTGGGAGATAAGTGGTATATTTTAAACTGAGTTCATCCTCAGCACTTTTTTAAACACAAAGTTTTAAATCTTTTGTGCACAAAAGGTAAAATAACCGATGTAAGAAGTTGCTCTGCATAGCTGCCTTTCAAAGAGAATCAATGTTACTTGTGAATGTTTTATGGAAATTTACTTTTTGTTTCATTACTAATAAAAATGCATTGTGTAGATTAATTTCCAGGTGGATCTGAAAGGACTGGGCGAACTTAGCAGTTACCACCAAAAAAAGGCCTAATTATTGAAAGAGGGTTACATTGGTTTGGCTGGTAGTTAATCACATTTGTGGTATAATACAACTATCCTAGGTATGGTCTAGCAAGGAGAAACAAAGTGAAAAATTGAAAAAAAAATCTAAGTTAAACTTTTGGTGATCTCCTTACTCTCTTCATGTGTCTTTTTGACTTTAATGAATACCTTTGTGTCACTCCTGTGTGTATCCTTGGAGGCGAAGGTTTTACTTAATGAAATTGGCAACAGGGTGAAAAAATTCACTTTTACCTTCCCAAAATTTTTAATAAACAGTTGTTTTCATAAAAAAACCCAGTTAAATGAAATTGAATACAACTTTTTATCAACATTTTAATCTTCCATAAAATCAATCGAAGTAGTTGGAGTAAGTAATAATGACACATTTAAATTGAAATATTTTTAGATTATCCATAATTGATTTCAAGACATTGACTGATAGCTGAAAAAGCTTGGTTTTTAGCAGCTGACAAGCTGATGACAAGCATTAATGGATTTTGCAATAAAGAATTTGAATTCGAGAATGAGTTTTGTCAGAAGAAAATGCATGTTTCTGTTATAAAAATGCACGACAGCAAAGATGGATGCTACATCACTGAAAACACCCTGAAAACTAAGTGAGAAACTTTTTGGCAGAAAGTATAAGGGCCTATAAATGCAACCATTTTATATTGGCGTATTTTTCTCAGGCTTGACTTCCATTAAAATTGCCTCTTTTGTAGCTACCTTCAGCTGGTGAATTCCAGTCAGATGGTGCTGGAACTTGAGGAACTGTCAGATGCTGACATTCAGAGAGACTAAATCCATTTCACTTCTTTGTCTAGAAGTTCAGTTATCCTCTCAGAGGAGGATATCAAGTTAATCTAGTGCAATCTTCTTTTCACAAACTCACAATTCATTTTGTTCCATTTTCCATTTACCTCTATATTTGAAAGCCTTAAACTGAGGCTATATAACAAAACAAATCCAGCGAGGAAAATGAAGTGGAGAAATAACTTTAGATAGTACTGTATCTACAATTGATATATTATATAATCAGCTGTTGTAAGTTCAGGATTCCTTTAGGTGTATGCCACATCGGATATGCACTTTAATGTACCAGTGTAAGGTATAACTTTATTCTCACATGTGCTGCAATTGCTGTGATATACAGAAGAGACACATAAGCTGAATTCACAGAATCACAGAATTGTTAGAGTTGTAAGAGTCCTCTGGAGACCACCCAGTCCAACCCCCTTGCAAAGGCAGGGTGAACTAGAGCATGTGACACAGGAACGTGTCCAGGGGGGTTTGGAAACCTCTCCTCTAGAAAGGGAGATTCCATGACCTCCCTGAGCAGCCTGCTCCAGTTCCCCACCACCCTCAATGCAAAGAGGTTCTTCCTCATGTTGAGAGAAGACTGTGTTTTAGTTTATGGCCAATACTCCTCCTTGAGAAGAGTCTGGCACATCCTCTTGGCACCTGCTTTTGAGATTGTACGCATTAATGAGATCCTCTCTCAGTCTTCTCCTCTCCAGATCAGACACACCCAGCTCCACAGTCTCTTCTCAAAGAGAGGCACTCCAGACCCCTCATCACCTCTGTGGCCTCTGCTGGACCATCTCCCATAGCTCCTTGTCTCTCCTGTACTGAGGAGCCCAGAACTGGACACTCCAGATGTGGCCTCTCTAGGGCTGAGCAGAGGGAAAGGATCCCCTCCCTGATCTCCTGGCCACAATCCTCCCAGTGCCAATGGGATCCTCCTGTGATCCCGTTGGCTTTCCTGGCTTCAAGGAGACCATGGCAGCTTGAGGTTAATTTTTTACCCACCAAGACTCCCCAGTCCTTCTCTGTAGAGCTTCTCTCCAGCAGGTCAGTCCCCAGCTTGTGCTGGTACTTGGGGTTATTCCACTGCTGTCCGTCCAGCAGCTGGATATGACTCCATTCTTAAGTACTTCCAGGACTCCTTTACCCTTCAGGACTGCCTCCCAAGGCACTCTGTCAACCAGGCTGCTAACAGCCACAGTCTGCTCTAAGTCTAAGGTATCAGCTGACCCTATAATTTCCTGTTTGCTGTTTCCAAAATGGCCATGAACCACCATACCACCCAGCAGTCCCCCTCTGGTCCCAAAGAGCAGGTCCAGCAGAGCATCTCCCCATGCTGATTCCCTCACTGGCTGTATCAGGAAGTTCTCTTCCACAAACCCCGGGAAACTTCTAGACTGCTTCCTCTCTGCTGCATTTCTGTGTTTTCATCAGATGGATAGGAAATTGAAGTCTCTCATGAGAACAAAGGTCAGCAATTCTGAGACTTCTCTCAGCTGCTTATAGTGTAGTTCATCTGCCTATTCATCCTGTGTGGGTGGTCTGTAACAGACTCACACCAGGATATCTGCCTTGGTGGCCTTCTCCTGATTCTTACCCATAAACACCCAACCCTGTTGTCACCATCCTCAAGCTCTAGACAGTGACAACACTGCCAGTTTTGTTTAAAAAATACTGATGCAGAGATGTGCTGATTAAAAAAAAACAAAGAAAAAACAAAAAAAAAAGCAAAAAAACACTACAGCAACGTTAGCCCAAGGAAAGTGCTTTGTGGAAAAAAAAACCAAAACAACACCAAAATTTGTCGAGGTGCAACTGTTTCAACAAGGCTTGAGAGATAGGACTGCTTCCAAGTTCCAAGGGGATCCCGTCTCTACCTGCAAGGAGAAAGCAAACTATGTTTGAACTAACTGAACCTTTTCATTTTGATATTTCTACATATCGTTGTTTTTCAAAAATCAATTAGGAAGGTAATGATTTAATTCTGAAGAAAATGTAAATACTACCCATCTGTTCTCTTCAGCACTAAGCAGTCAGGTTATACAGAGGGGAAGAGGAGGTTTTTCCCCTTCTCGTTCTTTAAGGCAAGTTGCTGAAAGTCAGTTAATGCTCAGAATCTGTCAAAGGTACTTAAAAACATGTTTAATATACGCCTTAGTTTGATGAAGAAAGTGAAGTGTAAGTGCCTACTTTTTCTTTTTTTTTTCTTTCTTTTTTTTGTCATTTTATTCCCTGGTCAATACTTGATAGCTCTTGGGAAAAGAGAAGCTCTTAGATGCTAATATTCTTTAATACCTGGTATATTTATTTCAGTAGGAGCTGTCTTGAAATGGGTGGGATTTTTGACAGCTACAGTACACTAAGCATTGATCTACTTAAAAGGGCATTATTTGGTATTCTCTGAGATCCTTGAGGAAGTTTGTTTCTAGTTAAAATGACATTCTCCCTTCCGTTTGCCATTCGATGTAAGCATAGCTCAAAGAGCTGTGTGTAGAGAACAAGAATATAGCTGAGCCTTTGTTTTATGGAGAGTGATAACCTGCAGTTCATATACAACTTGGAAGGCAAAGGATATACTGAAATGGGTAAGAGGGACCAAAAAAATCCTATTTCTTTAACGAGTGGAAGCTGTGCAATTATGCAGTTCATTAGTTTGCCTGTTATAATTTAGGTAAGAAGGCAAGTGTGTGAGTGCATGTGAGTACAGTAATGATCAATTCCTGTCCCCACTGAATCAGAGCATTCCCCCATTCCCCTGAAGTCACCAATATCTATGCTGTCTGTTCCAGCATAGGTATGAAATAGGGAAACATGGAATGGTTCACTACTGGCAGGACTCTGCTCCCAGGTCGCTCCCCCTCTCCCCAGCACCTGCCTGCTGAGTGGGCAGCCATGGGCAGCCAAATGCCACCCTGCACCAGCAATGAGGAAAAGAGCTGCTCAAAAGTGGAATGGAGAAGCAGAGAGCAAAAAGAAGAGAAGAGAAAGTGCTCTATTTTATTAATTCTCAGTGCAGTTTTCAAGGAGAAGTTTTACCCAGGGAGATGGTTGGAGCAGTCAGTCAGCATTGCAGCAGTTGTGATTGGAAACTTTCTTCACACCTTTTGACCTGCTTAGTAGTGAAGATTTATGTGTCCATTCACAGCTAGAATCTCATCTTGCTTTTAAAGAATAAAATATAAGATTGCCCTCTTTACTTTTAGACATTCTTGTTATTGTAGATCAATGAAAAAGCCAAAAAAAAGAAGTTCTAAAATATTTGTGTATGATTAACAATTTATCAAGTTGTCGTATATCTACCTCTCTTTGTTTTCTACTTGCTTCAAGGTTTGCAGAGCTGCCCGTAGGGCTGGAGAGAGAAGTATTAACAGTTCTTACCTTCAAAAAAAAAAAATCCCACCAAACAAAAGCCCAGCTGTAGGCATACGAATCCCAATAGTGCAATTATGTGCACATATATTCTAGTTTAAACTTAAAATGGCTATGAAACTGAAGCTCCTTCTGTTAGTTGTTTATTTTGCAGTATCTTAATTGTATTGTATGTGCAAAGTTATCTCAGCAGTCACATTTGATGAGACTACCACATTTCATAGAAGATAATAATAAAGACACATCCAAGAGTAGATATATTTGACAATTATGATATTATTATAAATGCTCCATAAAATAACAGAATGTTTCATATCAAAGTTCTATGCTTATTATGTTTGACTATCTGTCTGTTTTCAAATTAGCTTATGCCAGTTTATCAACCCCAAAATGCTACTTCTCCATCTAGACTTGTATCAAAAATTGCGAGTCTTTGTTAATTAGAGTCAAATTCAACTTGAAAACTAAATGGGCCTCTGTCAACTTTAGGTTATTTAGAAATTATATAACAACTTTTCTGTTAATTCATTGAATATGCAGAAGAGTAAAGGACAAGGACCAAGGTCAAGTGAAAACTTCACTGGAGCTGATTCCTTAGGGTTCAAAGGGACCATTAAGATTAGACTGACTTCTCTCTAATGCTTCCTGTAGCTCTGGTACTGCACACCAGTTGTGAGATTGATTTACAACTTTTCTTTTTGAAATCAGTTGGATCATGACTTAAAGATCTGGAGACAACCTCAGAAACAGAAATATTTCCTTGGCCTTTTTCAGGCTTAAAAATTTACAGTTGTTATTCTGAACATGTCCAGCTTCCTCCTGCTATCATTATATATTTTCTTTTGCTGTATTGATGGCTGCCTGTTATTACTGATTTCTCTCGACATGGACCTTTGTGGACAGTAATTTCCTGTTAACTGTGTCTTAGCCTAGATAAAATAGCAAGCAATCAAAAATGGTCAAAATAAGACATATTTCTAACTTTGTCTTTTGCTGTTGATTAGGTTCAGCTAAACCAGAGGACCCACAGCAAAGGATCAAAATCTCAGTGATTGTGAAAAGGATTGAATTCATTACTACATAATAATTCCAGACTTAATTTAATTTTAAGGATAACTAGTATTCAACAAATTAGAAATAATCATTCCTAGAATCACAGAATTGTTAAGGTTGGAAAAGATTTCAAGATCACCAAGTCCAACTATCAAATTGAGACCACCAACATGTTTACCACTAAACCATGTCCTCAAGTGCCATATCCACACATTTTTTGAACAGTTCTGTGGATGGTGACTCTACCACTCCCCTGGACAGCCTAATCCAATGCTTTACAAACCTTGCTGGGAAGAAATTTTTCCTAACATCCAATCTAAATCTTCCCTGGCACAGCTTCAGGCTGTTTCCCCACCCCACTACAACCCCCTGAGCATCTTCTCCAGGCTAAACAACCTCAGTTGCTCCTCAGACCTGTGCTTCACACTCTTCCTCAGCTCCACTGCCATTTTCTGGACAGGTTCCAGCACCTCAAAGTCTTTATTGTAGTGAAAGGCCTAAAACTGAGCACAGTATTGAAGTTGCAGCCTCTGTAGAACAAAATAACTGCTCCTGTCCTCTGGATGGGAAAACAAGAACAAAAACAAAAATATAAGAAGATAAGAAAAAAAAAACTTAATAATGCAGATGACCTTCTGGTTGTGTTCTTTCATGAACTCTTCTGAGCTTGCATTCAGGTCCAGTGTCTGCATTAATTTTTATGTAATTGCAACTGAAGTGATGAATGTTTCGTGTATTTTACAGTCCGTGTCTTAGATGTTATGTCAGTTTGTCTTATCATTCTGAACATTTGCAACTCTTCTTCTGTATGCAGACTCAGGAACATTTAATTAATTGGGATAAAAACAACTGATCTCTGACAAGCGTTATAGAGAAAATTATTGTGCAATTCCTGTGACATTTTGAAGGTGGGGAGTAAGGGAGGGGAGCAATAAGTAGGGACAGTATTGAGCACCATAACTCATTCTGTTTGGAAGCCTAATGTTTATTGGTTTGTCAAGCAATTATCAGGAAGTCCAAGAGAGCAATTCAATTTATACTGATCTTAATGCTCAGTTTAATTGAATTAGGCCTTATCGGGGAAGATAACCTTATGTGGAGAAGGTTTTGGTTTACTGCAAACTAGAACAATTGCTGCAAATTTGACCATGTAAGGTTTCACAAGATGAGCAATCTGGGGCTTCATAACTGAGAGAAACAGCATGGAAAAAAAATGATTGAGACAAACTGTACACTGATTTAGTACTGATTTAAAACACAATGAATGCTCCAGAATAGGTCAGTAATGTGCTGGTGGAGATGTCCTACTCACTACCTTTTGTGAGGCTGTAATTTTGCTTGTGGGGATATTTTTGGTTTTATTTTTGTTCTGGTTTTGGTAATGGTTTTGTTTTTCTTTTTTACACTCTTAGCAGTTGTGGGACTAGTCATGGCAGCGGTCGAAGAAAAGCAGAATATAATCTGAAGCTAACAGACATTTCCTGGATGCAAATGTTATTTTCTGTTACATTAGTATCTTTTTCCATCTTTATAAAGTTTGGCTGAACAAGCCCTACTAAAAACTGAATATATATGTTATCTCTAATTGTCTTGTAGACAAGATAATTTTTATTAACGTCAAAGCAGACCCTACAATGGGAATATATAATGAACAGGACTTTCAGGCAAGTGAATACAATCAGAAGACTAGGAGAAGAAACAAAGGCCAAAAATCAGGAAGGAAATTAAGGGATCTGTATTTCCAAAGAAATACAGAAAAAAAAATGTTACACACTGAATTTTAGGAAAAAAGTCATCACTTGTACTGGATTTACAGCTTGCTTCTCTTTCCTGAGAGATCTGGGGAGTTCTGGAAATGAGGTCCAGCCTTCCAGGCTTCCCAAGGCTGAGTTCAGCACAAGCCTGTCTTCATGAGGAGACTGGTTTAAAACTAGTTTTACCAGAGCCATCCAGTTGAAATCCAACCCTAACATAGTCTGAGAGTGATCAAAACCCCTGTTCCTGATTTTTGCTACAAGAAAGTGCATGGAGGAAAGCAGTGCTTTGGAAGGGCAGCATGTGAAGTATGGGGCAGATTCCTTGAGGCATCTGGAGGTGTTGGCTTCACTTAGAAGCTGCCCCAGATGCTTCCTTGTAGGTCTGAAAGGGAAAAAATAAATGCCACTGGATCAAAAGTTAAGGAAGAAAATGAGATGCAGTAGAAGAGAGTAACAATAGGACCTGTCCTGTGGAAATCTGGCGAGCTCCATCAGAGACATCTGCTGCTGCCTGAGGAGCCACGTGGCAACAGAAAAGCCTCACAAGAGAAAGCAGGGGCTGGGATATTTTGCATAATTCTTACTGTATAGCTTACCTAATTATGACGTTATCCAAATTCCACAGAAACGTCAATTTCCAGGAAATTGTGATTGCAAATCCCAGTGAAACTGCAGTTTATAAAATTATCAGCAGCAAACAGCATTTGGATCTCAAGATTTTCTGACAGTTGTCTGTAGATAAGGTTGACTTTTTTGGTAGTTCAGTACCCTGGGAAGTCTTATTGGTCTTTGAGAGAGGGTTTGCATGAAGATAAGGATTTAATAATGTTTCTTTTACTTTATCACAATGCCAGCTGAAAATTGGACAAGCTTCAGTACGTTATGCTATATCTGATAATATCTTCAGTGCCTATGTGTGCAGTTTAAATTCAGTATGTATAGTCTTCCAGGGCAGAAACTGCTTTTTATGTCCATTCAAGCAAGTAGTCATCATACTGCTACAGTAACAGCAGTCCTTGAATAATTCTGAGAAACTGAGTCAGAATGCATATAATTATAATGGTGAAGTAATTTTGGAAGGAATTAGCATCTAACATATCTTTAGTGCAGCTTGAATTTTAGGTATATTACATCCCTGGTGCCACAGATTTATTTCTCATGTATTTATACATTACTTTTCAGACAGATTACAGTGGGCAGTGCAGTAATGGCTCACTGACACATAACACTTGTCATCATCCAACTCAGGATGGATAAAAACCTTTCCAACAGATAGGTGATTTTTTTATGCTTTATTAAAACTGTGTGGCAAAACTTACACCTTTGATTTCCTTACCTAATGAGGCAGTCCTTTACTATCACAAACAAGACATTAGACTGAATAGACACATTTGGGTTAGTCTTACATAGAATATCATCAGGTAGTCCAAGCTGTGAATGTATAAAGGAATTGAAAATGGAAAAATTACAGCCACCTCATGTAAGGAGATCTATTTCTGCCTCATTTGAGATGTTTTCAGGCCTGTAAGTATGATACAGCTGTAATGATCTTCTTTTTTCCTCTCAAAGCTTCCTTTTTGGAAAAAAAAAGTCAAAATATCATTATAACTAGTAACTTTTAAGAAAACAGTGTTTTAAATGCTGTGTGATTGCTTCGTAGACTGTTATCACTTGATAACACTGTCAAGAAAAAGGGCGAGACAGAAGTACAAAAATGGGGGAGCAGGTTGATGAAAAATTTGTGGGTCAAAAATATATACACACCCACTACTAACCCTGAAATATAAGACTACATTAAATATAAGAGTATGTTAAAGTTGAGTTTACCTACTCTCTCTCTCTCTCTCTCTCTCTCTCTCTCTGTATTGTTGTGGGTTAACCCTGGCTGGGTGACTCAGTCGCTCTATCACTCCCTTTCCCACTGGGACAGGGGAGAGAATAAGATGAAGGCAAAGAACCAGCAGGGTGAGATAAGGCAGTTTTATTACAGCAAAAAGATGAAACAAGCGGAGATCTGTGCACACAAGAGCTAAAGAGGGAATCAGTCTCTAGTTCCCATCAGCAGCAATGTTCAACACTTCCTGAGAAGGAGGGCTTCAGCACATGGAACAGTTCCTCCTCCCCTCCTAGACTTTATACCTGAGCTGGTGTCATATGGTCTGGAATATCCCTCTGGCTGGTTTGGGCCAGCTGCTTGTGTCCCCTCCCAGGATCCTGCCCACTCCTATCCCCTTTGATGGGGGAAGGAGTGTCAGAGGGACAGGAGTGCTCGGCAGTAGCCAAAACACTGCTCTGTTATCAACACCCATCCAGCTGCCAATGCAAAGGACAGCACTGTGAGGGCTGTGAGCTTTATCTCAGTCAGACCCCACACAATATTTAATGTATACAAAAGTGTGAGAAAATATATGATAATACAGAATAGGTTTATTTGTCTACATTTAGAGGAAAATAAAGGGACATGCTCTGAATGTTCAGTAAGGCCTCTTGAGCCCAGCACAAATGAAAAGATACATCCTTCCATAATGTGACACTAAATAGAGCAGGTGTTGACTTAAGATCTTGAAGCAAAATCAATTTCTAGTGAATTTTTGCCTTTGACCTCAGCAAAATTGGGAGTTTGCCTGTTGTTTTATCAAATTATTCTTTTTGGAAGCCTTTATGGTTTTGAGTTTTTTGTTACTGTTGGTTTTTGGGTTTTCTTCCTAGCTATTCTTTCTCTAATCCCATATTATCAAATATCATTCCAGTGGGGAATACATGTATCTCTCTGCATAAAGCTCATTCAGTAGTAACAGCTCTCAGCTGCAGAAAAGCATAGCAGGTTTTCTTGTAGAAGGCTCCTTGTCAAAAAGCAGTTTGTAAGGACTACTCCTACTCTTTGTATAAACTCTGGGTTTTTTTGGTCTTTCAAAAACATTAAAGTATCTCTCTTGTGTTCCAAATTATTTAGGGAGACAAAGATAAACAAGGTCTCTGCTCTGATACCAAACCACCCACATGGCATTTACTTTTTATTGGCTGAATTCCCAGCTTCTGGTTCTTCAGTAGATATATATCACAGCTGCTCTGTAACTCTTCTTCCCCAAGTCAACCCCTTCTGGTATTGCTGGATAGAGAAGCTTTGGCAATGTGAGAGGAAGGAAAAGGCTGTGGCAGGCAAGGTGAGAAGGTGGTGAAGGCATTTGGATAGGGTAGGAGGGATGGTACTTGAGAGCTCTGGGCAGTTCTTCCAGCCCCCGAGGTGGATGGGTGTTGGAGAATGAGAGTTGGTGTCCCTAAGGTGTGACTCTCCATAGTGACCTGTCACTGGGGGGCCCGACAGGGCTCCATCCTCAGCTCTTCAGTATCTTTTTAAATGACTTGGATATGGACTGGGAGGGATATTGAGCAAGTTTGCAGATGATACAAAAAGGCAGGGAGGCCCTGCAGAAAGACCTCAGCAAATTCAAGGCCTGGGCAGTCACCAACCACGTGCAATTCAACAAGGGAAAGTGCTGGATTCTGTGCCTGGGATGGTGCAACCCTGGATGTAGGGACAGGTGGGAATGGAGGCTGGAGAGCACTGTGGAAAGGGACTTGGGGGTTCTGGTTAATGGAAAGTTGAATCTGAGCCAGCAGTGCCCTGGCAGCCAGGATAGACATCTCATCCTGGGGGCATCAGGCACAGCATCGCCAGCCAGGCAAGGGAGAGGATTATCCTGCTCTGCTCTGCTCTGCTCTGGGGCAGCCTCGAGTGCTGGGGCAGGTTTGGGTGCCACAATATAAAAAAGACATAAACTGTTAGAGAGCATCCAAAGGCCAGTGAGGATGGTGAGGGGCCTTGAGGGGAAGCTGTGTGAGGAGCAGCTGAAGGCACTGGGTCTGCTCAGCCTGGAGGAGACTGAGGGAGACCTCACTGCAGTTACAACTTCCTCATGAGGGGCAGAGCAGGGGCAGGCACTGAGCTCTGCTCTGTGGTGACAGGGACAGGACCCGAGGGAATGGCCTGAAGTTGTGTCAGGGGAGGTTTAGGTTGGATATCAGGAAATGGTTCTTCCCCCAGAGGTGGCTGGGCACTGAACAGGCTCCCAGGGCAGAGGTCATAGCACCAAGCCTGACAGAGCTCCAAGAGCATTTGGACATGGTGTGATTCTTGGGGGTTTCCTGTGCAAAGCCATGAGTTGTACTCAATGAATCTTGCAGGTCCCTTCCAACTCATAACATTCTGTGATTCTAGGAGTCCCATATCAGGGAAGAGTCTGAAGCTAAGCTGTGGGGTATGATTCTAGACTTGTTTTTCTCTCCAGATGAGGAACATTTCACACATGACATGAACAGTTGTGTGACAGTAGTTGTATGCTTATTTTGGATGTGATTAAAAAAAAAGTTGTGAACTTTCTTGCCATTAGTCCAAAGAGAGTTATAATCTGTAAGCAATCTTTAAAAATAAATTACCTTCTTTCACACAAAGCACTTAAGTTTTGAATAGCAATAATTTTGTCTAGGTGTAAGGGTACCTAAGAAGTGGTGCTTGGACATTTAGAGGTATTTTTGCTCATATCAGCTAATAATACCCCTCCTGTGGATCTTAGGAAAAAAAAAGAAAAGAAAAGAAATGATTTTGATACATGCCAAAAAAACATCAAAGATGAAAAAGAACTCTTTCTATTGAATATGTATTTTGACAAAGTCTTTGCTACATGAGGCCTGTCCTTTTGTGCCTGTGGGGAAGAGATACAGAGGAGAGAGATGGAGGCAGCCACCCTTTGCAATGTGTGCCTGCCCTACTGCAGAGTGGTGGAATACAATTGATGCAAGGAGGAGTAGATTGCATTGAAAACTGCTGTTTCTTCTTCCCAACCAGAACTGAGAAATCAAGCAATGTTCTCTGGCTCATGCTAGACTCCTCTATGCTCTTTAACCATTATTTTGTTGTTACTTATTAATTCATGTAACTGAGTGTGTTCGCTGTTTTTTTACTGTCTTTTATTTCTCGATGGCTTTTCATGCTTATTTCATACTTGTTTTTAAGTTCTTGGGAATAAGCACTGTGGTCCTGACTTCCTACACTAGCTGTTTCTCCAAGGCATGGTTGCAGCAGAGGTTTCCCTGTTATCAGAGTTACAATGAGTAAATAACTGTATTGAGGAGATGATTATAGCAATATAATTTGTAATCCTTATTAACTGTACTATGTTATGCTAGTGCTTGCTATCAAATACATGTTCAGTCATGCACAGTTTCTGCTGAATTTTTTTTGAAAAACAGGAGAAAGAGAAAGAAAACATGTGACCTGTTTTGCTCATAAAGGAGGCTTGAAATAGCATTTCTGAGCCTTCCTGAAGTGTGGCAGCTCCCTGTTCTGGTGTGAGATGTGCTGAGCCCTGCTGCAGCCATGGAAGCTGTCCCCATGCTGTAAATGGCAAGGAGAACACGCCTAGATGCTCTATTAACTTGTGTATTCAATTAAAAAAGTTTTAGCTGTTGCCTTCCCATAACTGACTCAGTAGTTCTAGAGGTTTAATCTAACAAGTTTAACTGAAAACTTATTTCAAGTAAGCTTCTAGCCTGTTGTCATAGAAGATGCTAAGTCTTGATTCAGAGTACAACCCTGAATAGGACATGAAATGACCTTAAATTTCAGTTGAATTGATTGTAACAGTGAATGAAGAGACACTGATTCTTTGGGTGACAAATACAAAGCACTAGCTTTTGTTAGGAGACTGCTGTATAGTTGGTGATAATTTATTTTAAGCTGGGTCTGATGTCAAAGGAATACTAATTCAATTTTTTTTAATACAGATTCCAAGGTATATCATAACTCTATTTACACTGCCTACAAAATACACTTTTAGCTTAGCTATTAAATCACCAGACTTTAGAGAGATTCACAGTGTTTTAATACATACACTGCCCTGGAATGGAGTGGTCCTAAGCATTTCCTAACTCTACATCTCCTGCCTCATAAAACCACATGGTTTTATGTAGCTGTGTTTGACAGACCACAGCCTAACTGTGCTCTACAGCTCACTGAAATACTGATGTAAAGTGTCCCTTAACCAATGCTTTGTCCACTGCTTCCTCTCCACAAATATTTTTAAAACTAACCTGTTAACTACTAAAAGAAATTTTTAATTAATTCTTATATAGTCTCTAAACTGGGATTAGAAGATATTTATGGGAGAATAACAGTTAATGCAATAATCAGGTTAACTGGAATAATCAGGACAAAAAGAGGAAGATTCTTTTGTCCATACCATCCTCCTTACTTATTAAAATTAAAAAAAAGAAAAATAAAATCAACAAACAAGCAAAAGTCAAAGAACCCTTTCAGGCTTAGAGCAAGCATGCTTGTTGAAAGACAGCAGATTATGTTGAAGTTGGTTGTGGTAACATGTGTAGTACTTATCTTTCCTGTCTTTTAGTTTACAAAAGTAAAAATAATAGGAGGGTAAGGAAATTTTATCTTTGCTACTTTATTTGCTGACTAGAAATAGGGAAGAATATACTGCAGATGCATATATACTGTTACATATGAAAGAGATACAAGCTGGTTTTAGGGAAAGGAGACACAAGAAAAAGACTGCATTGAAAAGCAGTTCCTGCTTGATGAAGTAGGTAGCCTTTTTTTCTTAGGGACTTTTAAGCTTATTTGAATAGGATTGTAAAAGCAGGAAGCATAATCTCTCTCTCAGACAGGCAAAAGCTGTACTCCAGTGTTCAAACAAAATGCAGACAGAAACACCAGTGCTTCCCAAAGGTCGCTGCCTTGCCCTGTGTCCCCGGAGTGCTGGTGCCCTGCTGCTGCAGCCTGCCCCCCACAAATCCTGCGTGGACGAGGAGGGCCGCGGGTGCTGGGGAAACTAAGATTACTGATTAGGAGAGAACATAATCAGGTAGATTGAGCCTGTGGAGGGAGAAACCATTCCAGCGAGGAGGGAGGAAGCGCAGCGCACGCTGTCTGTGTACCTTGGGAGAGTACCTCGCTGCTGTTTAAGGAAACAAAATTGGCTGTGATTCTCCTGTCGGCTTCTGCTCAGGGGGTGCTCTTTTTGTGCCCGCGAAACTGGAGGGCGATTGCAGGCGTGCCTTACCTGCACCTGGCAATGAGTCTCCCTCCAGGTTTCTCCTACTTCGGAGAATGTGTTAGAGAGAAGTACCCGCGGGGAAATGCGCTGACCGCTTCCCCGCGAAGGTAGCGAGACACCGCAGCGCCGGCAATGCCTGGGGATGCCTCGGGTGAGTACCGCCTGTAAACGAATGCGAGGAGCATTCAAAAGAGTGAAGAGCAGCAGCAGCAGCAGCGCGACCCTAAGGACGGCATTTAGGTCACTCGGCTGCCTCCGGGGTTCTGTGGCTGCTGGGCGCTGCCTGCTGTGTGCTGGGGGCTCGGGGAAGTTCCCCTGCCGGGCTCCGAAGTCGAGGGCAAGTGGGGCTCGTGCTTGGCGACTGAGCCCGACCCCGTCGGAGAGTCCGCTCCCTTCTGCCAGATACCCGTGCCTTGCGTAACTTTTATTTTTGAATCCCGTCCAAACCTGGCTGGAGAATATCAACAGGGTGTTGATAAAGAAAAAGCAAACAAACAAACTTTTGTATGCAGTAAGTCTCCGATTAGGTTAAACAGATTTATTATTCCCCCCCCCCCCTCCAATGATGGAAGGGAAAAGTGGAGTGTGTTCAATGACAGTACAAGAGGGTTGGCACAGTTATGGGTAATAGATGTTAGCTGATCAAAATTTGTTTTGGTAAATGAGTTTTTCATTATAAAGGCAGTAGAAAGATGCAAAGTTTACTGCAAACAAATTTGGACGTGGTCAAATGAATTACTCAACTGATGATATAGAAATAGCTTGGAAACTGGGCCATCGGGCAAAAACAACCTTGTGTGCAGTCTAGGATAATTGCATGGACATGTCTACAGAGGATTGCTCCTGAAAAGTAGCTAAAGTAACTTTGTATCTTTCAAGACATTTGGAAATAGATCTTGAGAGACTATTTCACTGTATAAATGTAATACAATGCTCCACTTGGGCGAAAAAAATTAATCCTATGTTCTGTTAGAAATAGGTACCTTGATGCATTGTAACGAGTTTTATTCTATTCTTCCTCCTAAAAATGGAAGGAAAACATGTATTTTCTCTGAAGCAAACAATACTTTCTTATGCAGGACAAAACAGATTTTTGCAATGGTTCAAAGTTGAAATATCTTTAGGGTATTTCAAAATTAATTTTGTTTTCTATGTTTTGCCTCCTTTTCTAACTTGAATGCACAAAATAATGGTTGCTCCATTATAAGAATATGTAGCATTTTCATATAGTCTGTTTTTATAAATTTGTCTTTATTGGGGTGATTAAAATACCATTTTCTGTTATTAAATAGCTTTAATTAATTTTGTCTCTTAATGGAAAAAAAGTTTTGTTTTTATTTCTATTTCAACATTTGTGCTTTATTCATAACACACATTTCTGTGGAAACTAGAGAGGCCAGTTAATGGTTTATGAGTTCAAGCTGAGCTGAATATAGCTAAGCTCTGTCTTGCTTGACATTTCATCAAAAGCTTTGTTGATTTGCAATGTTTACAGACCTATTTATTGAACCTTCACAGCTTGAACTATGCCACCGAGCTTGTTGACATTGCTGAGTTTATCTCTTGGTATTTTCACAATCTCAGAAGAAAAGTTGAGAGCAAATGAGTTATAACAAACTTGTCACAGTTCATAAAATATGCAGTTAGGACAACGAAGTTGATCTTCTTGTTCATTGATCATGATACATTAGAGAAATCTGAGTAGGCAAACACAATCTCATCTGGGTAGGTAAGTGTGTGTTTTTTCCTTTGTACTAGGATTTGACTGCAACCTCTTAAGAGCTTTAAAAATAGCTCATAAAAGAACAAATATTTTCTGTCCATGAGACCACTTGTATTTCAAAACAAAATCTGGCTGTTTTGCAGATTGAAATAACATGTTTATTGTTCTTCCATATAGATCTTATTTTGTGAGGAGTGATATATCATATGAGCAAACAGCAAATTGAATCAGAGGCTCATAAATACCATAAAAATCATTCAGCTTTTAACAGTGAGAGCATCCCATGCTCTGTGCTACTCTTCAGAACATCCTGTCTGCACAACCTCTATTTTTAGCCAATAAGATATATCTTGCTATATAATCTACTACTGTTCCTGGATCAACTGTGCACATTATCATGGTTTCAGACACCTCTCTATGTAACTTCAACAGAAATAGATGAAAGGGAATGAGGCTGCCTGGCATCTCAGCAAAAGCAACACAAAACTATGCGCTGTTTTTTCCACAACAGTGAAATGGATGGCTTAAGAAGTCATGGATTGGTTTTTATTTTTCTTTTTTTGGTTGCATGGGAAGTATTTTTCCCATGTGAATATTTCTATAGCCCTCATTAACTGGGTTGACATAGTTGATCATTCTCCTTTTAGAACTCTGGGTATGCAACCAGTTCTAAGCCTCCAAAATGGAAATTGGATATTAAAAAAAAAATTTCCATGTAGCTGAATGGACTTTGATTGGACTTTTAGTTCCTTTTTAACAATGAATGCATAAAGACTTTATGTTTTTCAAATAAAAAGTAATTGCTTATTGATTTTTGAATGCAAATTGTATTCTAAGCCTTCAATAAGTGAAAAAAAGGAAATACAGGAATATGCTTGGGAGAATATTTCTTTGCTTAACTGCTGCTGTGCTATGTAGCCTGCTGATATTACCTGGCTAGATTTACTAGGCTCAAATATCTAGGTAATAGAGAGCAATAAGCTTTTTCAGCCAGCAGGTGAAATCAGCTTTGATATCTTGTTTCCTGAACTGCAGGTGCATTAGCAGATTAGCATCCTAACCTGGATGATTGCATTGGGAAGTTGAGAAAAGCCCCCATATATTTGTTAGAGTATTTGTATGAATAAGTTCAAGGTGTTGCCATCTGATTGAGACACGCTTGTGTAAGCAGTTACAGAAAATACCAGTCAGCCCTTATAGTCACATACAACTCCTTAACTCTGTGGAAAATGAAGCATACTTTGTAGAGAACATTTAAATTAGCAAAAATTCATCATCAGAAATTCTAAAGTTGATTGTGTGTTGTCTGCATGGAAGGGTCAGTCTGGAGAACCTAGAGAAACCCAAAACTGCATGAGATATCTAAAATTATTTAAATATATGTTGTAGGATTTTATCTTTTAAAATGGTGTTTCTTACTTACTTTCTATTTATAAGGCTACTCTATGCTTATGCCCTTTGTCAGCCTGACCTGTGATTTTTTTTTACTTTTTTTATAGAGTAGAAGCATCCTTTGGTCTATTTTCCTTTTCATATAAGAATTCACCAAGGAGAAATTGAAGCACATGCTCTAAAGTGCTGTCTGAGCTGACACTTCTGCAGTACATTGGCCAATGTTGTCTATGTAAAAGGTTTTTAGTTTAGGACTTGTTAGACTGTAGGGCCAGTCTTTCCTACCTGAAGTTATCTTGTGATCATATTGGAAAGTATTGGGATTAAGGGCAGTATTAGATTCCCAGTAAAATATCCAACAATCTTTTGTAAAAATGTACTGTTAAGCACCCACATATATCATATGTGAAACACTGAACACAGTAAGTCTTAAATTGAGATAGTCTTGAGAGGTAATTTGAAAGGAAATAAAAATATGGAATTTCTACATTACTTTCGATTTATTAAGCCAGTCTTAAGCAATTAGTCTTTAAATTATCATAAATGTACAATTCTCAAATGCACTGTTCAGCTTTGCTCACAGCTCAGCCCTGCATTTTTGAGGTACTTGATGTGTTCAACAACCACTTATTTTGTGGCAGATGGAGAGTATCCCTTTGAATACTCATCACAGGAATAACTGTTCCTACCAAATGAAAGGGAAATTGCTGTAAGCATTCCAAGATGTGTTTTACTCCAGTTTGTTTAATAGCTAAATATAGTGATGAGAGATGCAAGCAGAGTTTCAGGGGAAAACTCTTGTGTGTTTTGAAGTGTAAACCTCATGTAGGGAGTAGCACGCCCATTCCATGAACAAAATTTTAAAGAAAAGATTGTATGGCATGTTAGAAAGCATCAGTTCAGATGATCATGTCATAAATACAAGCACAGTGCAGAGCTTGGGTGAAAGGCTATTGTATCACTACTGAAATAGCTTCTTCAAGATTGTGATGGAAAGGTCAAACTATCATTTCATAATTGAAAAGTAACAGAAAGTCAAGGACATACCTCAGTACTTTATTTTTCTTCCTCATGAAATTTTTATACACACAAAAAATACTTAAGAAATTCACTTCCATTTTAAAAAAGAAGTGTACTTTCATGGATGTATTTAAGGGAATATAGAGTGATGCTGACTCTGGGTTAATTTAGGACTTTGGTATTAGTTAAGGGAAAGAAAGGCACTTTCTGCAATCTTTTATTTCTTGCAGATAAAACTCAAACCAGCCTAAGAGAGTCAGTGGAGTATTACCTGACTTTTCCAGAGGAAGTTATGGGATAAGGGGGAGTAAGCAAAATTCTTGCGGCAAATGTACAATAAAATTATCAAAATAAATAACTGAATTTTGATTTTTCCAACTTTTTCCATGTTACAGAAAGCACAGAAAGGACAAGAAACCTCAAAACTAAACCAACAGTTTCTCTAACTTTTTTGACAGAGATAACTATATTCAGGCAATTTACCAGTTACTAAAATTATGCCAGTTTTATACCATTGTAGGGAATAAAGACACAAGTTCTGTTTTGTGCAGTATTTAAAAGATAAACACTTCAGGCAGAGGTTGTTCTTTGTGCTTTTTTTGTGCTGTGTTGACCAGGAGACATCAAGCTCTCTAAGTGCTAGTAGGGAGTGAAAACATTATGAATAATACAACATACAGTTTAAAAAAGAATATCTTCTTGAAATCCTGCTTCAGGTAAACTGATAAGGGTAGGATGGACCATGAAAGCTTGACTATAATAGGTAAAATGAGTATATAATTTTCTAGAGTGGTAGCAAGGCAAGTTGGTTGTGAATCTGCTGCTGACTAGCCCAAGCATGTAAGATTGATTTATTTGCTTAATGAGATAATTTTTATGAAGCTTTTGTTTCCAATTTGAGCATGACTTTTTGCTAACCTTTGTCATGTGTCCCCTTAAATAAAGACATGCTTCTCCTTTAAAACATTCTGCATGTAGACTTTACATAACTGTGCTATATCAATGTCATGGGTTTGAGATGTTAATTTCTTTTCAGTGCTAAGAGCCATGGCTGGAGGAAGATCTCTTGTACTTCAAGATGAGACTGTATTTCAGGATACAATCTAGAAATATTCTACTCATTTCAAAAGAAAACTCTCATTTTTTTACCAGGTCTGGCAAACCTGTTGATTTTCAATACACAAATGTAAAGCCTCTCTGTTCATTCAGGATTTTGTTCTGACAAGGTAGTACTAGGTCACAGGATACTATGTTTAGAGGCAGGTTTCAGGGTTAATCTCTATATTTATAATATCAGCTAGTTTTGTTTATCTTTTTTTTTTACATGTTACTGGACTGAAACAAACTAACATGAAAAGATCTGTACAGCAGTGAAAACATAGTAGCCCATGCCCGTTAGGATATTTTTTTTCAATCTGGGGGTTACCAAAGATTTTCAGAAATTAAGTAAAATGCTCCTTGGAAGGATAAATTTTGTTCTGAAAAAGACTGAAGGCACTCATGTATTTTAGGAAGAGGGTCTGTATTTGTTTGTTTAAGTGTTTGATTGATGAAGTGTTGCCTGTAGAGAGAAGTATCAGTAATTAGTGGAGGTAGGATACAGCCCCTTGGCCCTGATGACTGGTGACATGTATCCAGGGTTAGAATTCCTGTCTTTTTGAATTATTCAGATAATTCAGATACTTTGCTTTTGCCCTTTGCCTATGCACAACATATTGGGTATTCACTGGCTCTTCTAGATTCAAAGCTTTAAGAAAAAAAAAACAAACCAAAAACAACTGATTAATTCCTAGTTAAAATAGTCTGTCTGCTGCCCCTAATCAGACTGTGATCTCCCCTGGCATTTTCTTCAGCTCAGGACTGAGGCAGGCTCTGGCAGCTGCTCTGAACAGCTGTAAATTGGATCATCATGTCAGTGGCTGGTCCAGCTTTTTACTCCCTTCCCTGTCCTCCTCCTGTCCCGTTCCTCAGCAAGGATCTGCGCTGGCTGGGCAGTGGTGCCTGAGGATGCTCCTCCATTGCTGACAAGTTACAGCTGCCTGCATCCCTCCAGTCCATGGTTTGGGACAGGCCTTTGCTGCCTGGAGTAGTTGAACCAGAGGGGTGAGGGTGGCTCTGGCAGACTAAGAACTTCCCAGATGTTCCTTGGAGCCATTTGCGTACTCCCAACTTTTCCACTGATGGCCACAGAGCTTGATGGTCCTCTCATATGCTCCAGGAACAAAATTAAATTTTGTATTAGTGTGGGGAGATAATTTACTTTATCCTTCTCCTTCAGAAAGGGGAAACTAAAGCTTGGTTTTAATTCTGAGAATCTTTTGAGTCAGCTTGCTCAGCTCTCACAGAGCTTTGAAGACTTTGAAGCCATATCTAGTTACTTTATTTCTTGTAGATTTTCCTTTGCCTACAGGGTTGATTTTTCTGAGCAGTGAGTTCCCTAACTTAGTAGAGTCATACTTCATCATCTTGATGAAATTCCACAATCTCAGAGAGCTTTGCTGCATACTTAATTCAAACCTTGTTACTGTGCTGCATTGCACTTAGATCTGTGAGTGTCAACAGAGGTCTGTGATGAAAGGAAATCCAAGGAACAGTGTTCTGAAAGATGTCATTGAGATTGCCGTGGGGTATGTTTGCAGTAAAGTGAAAATACAGTCCTTTTACATTTTAATTCTTAACTATTTATGAAGTTCAGCAGGCAAAATTTTGTAACATTTTGTACTGGAGTGATGTAACTTGAAATATAATCTTGGGAAATTCTGAACAAGCTCTTCAGGGTCAAACAACTGAAGTTGCCTAGATTTCCAGCTTGTTTTCGCTTTCAAATGGATTTACACAATTGATTCTCATTTTTTGCCTCATAGCAAAAGGAAACAGGGAAAGAAATGCCATTTGTGGTAAACGTCCTCTTGAGATCATTTGAATTATTAAAATACTTGTCAATACAAATCCTTCATAAGCAGAAAGCTTCCTCTCCCCTTAACAACACAGATGTTGTGGTGATCTGAAGTGAGAGCTGTTAAGTCATCAGATGTATTTTACAGAAGCAGTTAGGAGTTAAAAAATGGTAAAATACTTTTTGTCTATAAGAGGTATTTTTCCATCATTATTTGGAAATTAATAAAAAGATAATTAATTGTCAGAGTTAAGAAAAATGGAAAAAACTTTAATTTCAGTAGCGTGGCAGAAATGCGTTATGAACATGGATACACAGCACACCATCAGAAAGTGATGCCACCTCTCAAATGAACTCTCCTGAGACCTTCCTGGAATGCAGTTTCTCCTTTTGGCTTTACACTTAAACACAGATCTACAGGAGTGAGTCCAGAGCAGGGCTGCCTGAGGCTGGGGTGCTCTAGGACATGGCATGGAGGAGCTGGGTTTACTCACCTCTCAGAACAAGGCTGGGTGAGAGGGATTGCTATCCACAGCTGCCTGGCTAGAGGTTTGTAGAGAAGAGAGAGAGGCTTCTCAGAGGTGCACAGCAGCAGGACAAGAGGCACAAGAGCAGGACAACAATGTGGGTTGGAGAGGGAGAAATTCAGCTCTTATGAAAACTTGTCCTCCTCGGTTGTTCCCTGGAATGGATTGTACAGAGACACTGTGGCATCTCCATCACTGGAGATGGTTAAAACCCAATTGAGCACAGCACTGAAAAACCTGCCCTTGCCAAGCCTCCTGTGGTGATGGAACTTGGGCTTTGGGAGGTCCTTGCCAGACTCAGTTGTTCTGTAGTTCTACCTACAGTGCTTATATTAAGACTTCAACACTGCATGCAACTTTTTTTTTTTTTTTTTTTTTAATGACACTTGGTTTTAGTTTTGCCTTTTTCTTTTTATGAATGTAGATTCTTAGAAAAAGAACTGTCTTTTCAGGGATCAGGTCTATTCCTAGACTGAATGAAGAAAATTATGATAGAAAAATCAGAGAAAATTAAATTTGAATATTCCTGACTAAGTCTTCTTATGATAGTGTAATGATTGTTAATTAGTTTGTTTGCTTATTTGTTTTTTTAAGAAATCAATGACATTTACGTTAAAGACAAATTTTGAAGAAAAATTTTTATAGGTGTTGAAAGAAGGATAAATAGTTATGAATTGTTTTTCAAATTCCAAGGTTGACTACCATGGCCACTTTGGTGGTAGCAAATCTAATTTTCATCAGACTGTATATAACAGAGGACTGAGCATGTGGAGGTGTGTAGTAAATCTTTATGTGCAGGGTCAGACATCATTGATCTGTTTTCTGCTGCACCTTGTAAGCTTAACCTGGATCAGTGTCCTGAGCAGAGCAAAATGCAAACATTTTTGTAAGAGATATGCTTTGAAAGAAATCTGTTACTAGTCTTCATCTTTTAATTTTAGTTTCTTAGCAGCTGCTCCTTAGTCTACCTAATTGCATTATAATGGCTTTATGCTGCACCAGATGCTAAAGGGATAACATTTTTCTTTCCTGGATAGCAATGCAGTCTCTATGTTTGGAATTGTGTTTTGTGGTTATGTTGATGTCAAGCTGTGGCACAAGCAAACCTCAGGTGCTGGTTTCTGATTTTATATTAAATAAAACCTAATCAACTTAAGCTTTCTCAAGAAAAAAAAAATAAAAGATGTCTCTAGTTGACAGAAATTTTCAAGTCTATTTATAACTATTTCAGTCTTTGTTCTAAGAGCAATAATAATGATTTATATTCCATTATGACCAATATTTGCTATAATTCATGAGCTTGTTTCCTTTCCTGTTTATCAGTCTTTATTACAGTGTTCCTTCTATGTGCTTGGCTAGACCTCTGCAGTGGTCTAATCTAATCTGTTATGTTGCGTGAAACAAGGGCTTCATGAGAAGGAAACAATCTGTCTTTATGCCTAATTGCAGGGGCAATCATCACTTATGGAGGCTACAATCAAATTGTGAGTTTCTTCAGCAAATTTTGCCAGGATCTCATTTAAAAGAAAAGAAAACAAGAAGAGTTTAAAGAGCTGTTGCATTTTCAGTCAATGCAGATTTTCTGTTGTTTAAGAAGACTTCTTCCTTTCATGGGTGATTGTTCTAAGTGCCCTGTTTAGGAACAAAGTAACATCAGAGCAGGTCACTTAAAAATCTTGAAAGCAATCCTTAAAGTTGAAAATGAAACACTAATTTTTACTGAATGGAATTCTTGAATTAATAATGACCTGCTATTAAAATAATATCAATAGGTAGCATCTCGACCATCTAATTATAACTTATTAAACAGATCATGCAAAGTGTAATTTCTTATTAGCTGTATTTCTTTTTTTTTTTGTGTGCATTAGAAGGAGTGCATTAGAATAATTTACAATTAGAATATGAGTGTATTACTAGGAAAAAAAACCCCAAAACATTACTACTGAAGTATTTTTGTCTGTTCCCTGATAGGCTAATTTAGGGCTATCAGCCTCAATATTACATAGATTAACTCATTCCTGTAACCCTTAATTAGAAACCCTTCAAAGAGCATCATGTATTTCTGTAAAATGTTACAGGGTTTTTTTTAATGTTTTCTTTTAAAATACTTGCTTACTAAAGTGAATGTGGGTTTTTTGTTGGGTTTTGTTTTTTGTTGTTTGGTGGGGTTTTTTGGGACTGGTAGGCCCTAAAAGCATATTGGACATTTATAGAATATATTTTCTGGTAGTGGAGAAGAAGAGGGGGAAAAAGGAAAGGAATGAACAAGTGAATGAGATAGATAGATAGATAGATAGATAGATAGATAGATAGATAGATAGATAGATAGAAATATATATCTGTTAATATGGTTTTTTGGGGGGAAAAAATACCTTCCTGAATAGATATAAACTTTTCATGACCCGTAAAACAAAAATTTCAGTATGCCTCTCATATTACCTTTCTTGTGATCAGTAAAATGGTTTAATTATCATTTCTCCCCATGAAGTGACTAGCCTACAGTTAAATGCTGTGAATAGTCCTCATCCTTCATGACTGAGAATTCCCTCCTGCTATTAGTAACTGTCAACATGCATGATTGTTTCTGCTCTGAAAGTCTTGGTAGAGTTCCTCATTAATTAGTTTGTGTACAAACATGACTACCTCTGCCAGTGGGAATAATGAGAAGCCATTAAAGGTAAAGCCAGAGAAAATCTGACTAAAGTAGATGAATCTTCATTACAGTCTCACCGTATGACCTTTATCAACATCTCAAGCTTCATTACACATACAAGGTTGTTGCGTCAGATTGGTAGTGATAGTTTCAAACGCTCATTTTTTAGTTATATGGATATGCAGATCATTTTGCTCCTCTTGGATTCTGCTTTTCATCAGAATTTATTCTATGTGTTTTAAAAGTTCCTTTGCATAAACAAGGCATGAGACGTAACAGTGAGACATAAATGTAGGTGATAATGTGCACCTGATCTTTCTAAAGTCCAAGTGGACAAATAATGTAATAACCAACAGATTTTTTATAATCAGTTCTTAAATTTTGAAGGTGCCATGCCTTTTTCTTTATGTGGACTCTGATAGAAATTCTCCTTGGCGCAATACAAAAGAGAAAGAAAACTATTTCCTTCAGGAAGTGTGAACAGTTTGACCAGGCAAGTGCCAGTGTAATGTCATGGTTGTTATGCTGGTATTTCCTTCAAGTAATGGGTGTCCATCCCATCTATTTAAAAGGTTACCTTGATAACTCCAAGAAGTTGTCTGGAAGGTTTCACCTGACCTGTATTAACCTGTAAGGGTCCCCATGAAATTGGATTCTGCTCAGACCTGGGAGTGCCTGTTCCTATGTGATTTTTCAAAAAGTCATTTTCCACCCAGATTGCAAGACAAGTGACTTCTGTACCATGTCACCTGTAAAGTCTTGGTTTCCAGATGTTTTTAGCTTAGCAGCATAGCATATGTTGTTTCACTGATGATAGTCCTCAAATAATTCTCTTAACTGGGGTTTTTCCTGTATATGAGGTGAAGACCTGACTGTTGACCCTCCTAATATGGCTTTTCTTTGGAACTGGACCTATTGTGCCTGGTGCTATGAGATCAACTTAAAAACAAGAAGGTCATGCAGAGTATTTGGGAGTAAATTTGTTGGTGCCTTGCTGACCACAGAGCTACCTCCCCAGTTCTTTGTCCTTGTGTGGTAGGTTTTTGCAGCATGATACCTGCGGCTTCCAGTGACCTGCCCACGCACAGTGAGCTAAGTCTTTTGTTTATCTCCATTGCAGTAATACTTGTATTACTCAGGGGTTCACATAAGTGCTTGTCCTAAATAACCGCAATGTTGGAATAAGGGAGCTCAGAATAAATCCCAGACAGATTGAGGGAGAAGTATTATGTCTGGAAATTTCCAGGTTGGTTCAAATTCCTGAAGTCAGGCATCCTTAGATCCTATTCAGTCAGGGAGTGGGGGTGTCAATTCACTCCAAAGCAAAGGATCTGTTAAAAAGAACATATTGTATTGGGGTGGGAAATAGGTTCTTGTTTTGGTTTTTGGTGGGATTTTTTGGGATTTTTTTCTTGTTTTTTTTTTTAAAGGGGTGGGGATTCTTTTGTGTGGTGGGTTTTTTGTGTGCAGCTAAAGGGGAAGAGGAACACTAAAACTCTATCAGTTCTGTAGCAGGAGGACTCTGATCCTTTCCTTTGTGGGAGGGTTGGCAGATTTCTGCTTCTGAATGGTGATGAAATTCTGAGCTTTGCTGAGCTGATATCCCTGGTTCCTTGAGGCTGAGATTCAGACACCCCTGGACTGTTTAACTTCTCCTGATCCTTTGCAGGGGATGCAAAGAAGATTAGACCCCACAGGTTCTTGCCAGGGTATTTGTGCTTGTGGTCAGGAGGAGCCCGGTGGTCTGGGATCACAAACACTCTTCTTTCATTTTAGAGTTTGCAATCTACTAATTGTTCCTAGAAAAAGTTAATGGGCAATATTTAGTGGGAGACTCTTCTCTTAAACTGAATAGTTTTACATAACTCCTTTTGTGATTCCCTCCAAGGGTTTATCTTCATTCCAGGGTTAAACAAGCTGGTATGATTCGTCCTCAGTCCAATCTCCTTGTAAGAAGTGTGTGTTTCAGAGTATGTACACCTGTTCAAAAGCGCTATGAGAAACTCAGTAAAAGCATCTTGCTCTTTGCAGTGGAGTTCTGGCATCGGGCTCTCATCTTGCTTTGAGATTCAGGTCCTTATTGAGAGCAAGAAATTACAAATATTTTAATTTTATCTTGTTTTTAGGCTCTTTTGGTTTTTTGTTCTTGTTGGGTTTTTTGCTTATGTGCGCACTGTAAAGAAGAGCTTTGAAGAGTTGCCTTTGCTGGACTGGTTATTTCTTTTACTGAAGGCTTTGTTGCAATGTTTAAAAATTTATTATTCCGTTTATAACCAGCCATTTTATTTTGACATGTCAAATTGTCATGACTTATCTATTGAATTTGTTAGATTTACATTCAAATGCATTTCCATTCTAGAATTGTATTCATCTGCATTGTATTAGAAGCTTCACTTTGTCAAGGTACCCTTTTAGTGTTTGAAGAAATAACTATTAAAATGGGTTAGCAACTTTTCAGTGACATCTTCAGGAAGTGTTAACTCCTTCCTTGTTTCTTTTTCTCAAATTGTTACTTCATTAAGTAAAAAACTGTTAAGGTCTCTTATTTTTGCTATTTTCAAAACACCAATGTTTTCTGGGCTTTTCTCCCTTTGGATTTTGGAATAATCTTAGTAAATAGTGTAATAAATTAAGAAATTTAAAAAAAAAATTGCAGCCCACATTTTACACTAATTTAGGAAGAAAAAAGAGCACTTACAAATTCCATAATATGGTAAACTAGGTTTTCTTTCCTACCTAACTGATAGAAGTTTATGTGTATTCCTCTTTTTCCAGTTGTGCACACAAGTTTCTTCTATTTCATCTTACTTTTCTGTCAGCAGTTACCCTTATTACTGTTTTTTGTTTGTTTAGAAATGCCCTGACTCTAACAGTTTGATTCCTCAAAGGTGTGAAATAATATTCAAAGATAAATAAAGTTGAAGGCCCTGTAGGAAGTTGTAGTTAGTGTTTGTTGATTAGATTCTTCAAGTGCTATCTAGTTAATATGCAGAACTTGATGCATGAGCAGTCAAGTTTCTGAGCTTGGCCATAAGGAGTTAAGAACGTGAAGCACTTTTGTGCAGATTGCAAATTGGCTTTTGCTAATTCTCCTGTCTTCACCAGTTGATGTAGTATCAATTAGCAAATATAAGTTTTAATGCTGCCTTTAATATTCATGATTCTTAATTGTCTTTGTTAATTGAGAAGAAACACTCTGGTGCACAATGCTTGACAGGTAAGAATTATGATCTGCTGCTTGCGTTGGCAGTTGTCCAGAGAAAAGTAGGTTACTGATACCCAGGTATGTGCAAACATCTTCCCCACAGATTTCTTCTTTTGGTGGTGAATTTCCCTGCTTTTGATAGACTAAGGGAACAGCTGATAGTTACAGGTAGAACATCTGAATAATCTGTCATGAGGAATCAGTTTGCAGGTTCATTTACAACAGAGAGCAGACACAAAAGAGAGATGGTTTTAGGAACTGTTATCTTAAATATTACAAGTGTTGCAGAAATCACTGAGACTGAAACAATGCAGTGTTATATATGGTGAAATTATCTGGTCAGATGTTATTAACGGGGTTTTTTTCCACGTATGTTAGGTTTGATTTGTATTATGTTTCTCTCTGGACTTTGGACTTAATATATTTTCTTTATGATGTTATATAATTGGCTAAGTTTGAAATATTCTTACAGCAAGTAAACTATATTCATTTAAACATTTCCAAAGGCCATTTTTTAACTTTCAAACAGTTAGAACTATTGCTTTAAATAATTAATAGAGATGACTCTAGAGATTGCAAAAGAGATAATCTAACATAAAAACAAAATTAAAAGAAAAAGCAGAAACACTTGAGGTTCAGCTTGAAAAATGACTTAGACATGCTCACTAAAACTAATTTTATTGAAGTTTGTGTTTGCTTTTGAAAGAGACTTAAGAACTTGGTTTATTTAAATGCTTTCCAACATTTGGGCTCAGCTCAATAATGCTAAAAATTCAGGGAAACAAATCATATAGCAGGTCTAGTGAAGTATGATTGATGCTTTCTCTAAGAAATGTTTCTAAATGAGGCTTTCAGTCATTCATATTCAAAGGATAGATTCTTAACAGGAAAAGGTGGTCATTCTGTGTTCGGTCAGGAACAGAAATGGCTTGATTTTTAAATGTTAATTAAAATTAAAATCTTAATTTTTCATGAGAGCTGTAAAAGAAATTGAACTGGAAGTGGCTTACACAGAAAATGAGAGTTATCAGTTAATTTTATTGTACAAGATTTGGCATCTTGGCTGATGCCAAAAGTGAGTCTCACTTACAATTTCACTTTTGCTTGTTGTCATGGTTAGCCTGTCGAAATTACAGCAGCATTGTGAGGCATGAGCTGCTCTCTACCAGATGGACTTCAGAGAGATAATGGAAGCAATATTGCTCCCAGCTTGGCAAGTGTTGC
Organism: Erpornis zantholeuca; assembly: GCA_013400515.1. Classification (NCBI taxonomy): domain Eukaryota; kingdom Metazoa; phylum Chordata; class Aves; order Passeriformes; family Timaliidae; genus Erpornis; species Erpornis zantholeuca. The sequence continues at coordinate 270,540 of VZTN01026441.1, forward strand.
ATGAGCTAAGCAGCCCAGCTGTACACCATGGGCTTCTGTGGGGGATATTGGAGCAGGAATCTCATGCTTTGTATGGCTCATGGATTGTTGTTGGGAGAGAGGGGGTAAAAGCTTCATTGTCCACCCTTGCACAGCAACTTTTTGTAAGGTACAGATAGCCACGTTGCTGGCTGGGACGGCCTCTTTAGCTGAGGTTTTGTTGTTGTAGCAGTTTATATGTTCATGGTTATGCTAAAATTCCATAGTATTCCCAAATCAGAACAGTTGAAAGCATCCAGAATGAATGCTTTCTGGATTGGTTTGGAAATAAAACCAATTTCTAAGTTTGGAAAATAAACTTAGAATAAGAGATGGTTAATAAAGATGAATAGGAGCAGGAGTTAATGCTTGCCCACAGACTCTCCAAATGTAACTGTGCTCAGATTGCTGGTAGCAGTACCTCAGTTATGAAGAGACTACCTGTCCACCCGTGTTAGAAGGACATTTGGAAAGATTTGGGTTCATGGGGTCTCCTTCTGACATATCTGCCCAACATGTGACTGCATCTGCACAGTAGCACAGCTAGTCTGGAGAACCTGTATGAGGAAAATTATTGGGGAAGGGAATGGTGGGGGTAAGCTGGTTTAAAGCATGACATTATGAATTTACTAGGGACAAAATACAGAAAGGTTGAAGGGCAGAACAATGCTTACAAGCCTGGATCTATATATAAGTGTCAGAGTCTCTTATGGTTAGAATATTTTTATTTTTTGTTGCATGACTATATACATTTCTTTGTCAAAGCTCACCTGTTACATTAGGGATCATGTAGTGTGGAGTGATATATCAGCCTAGGGAGATTATGGTTGTACTTGCAGTGGAAGATTGCCTTGTGTATGTAGAAATATCATACTGCCAGCTCTATGTATTATATGTATTCTCAGCTGGTTACAGTGTTTCGGATCATCAGTAATTGAAAGTATGTGACTGCTACAGAAATAGGATATCAAGGGCATCACAGTATCAGGTGTACCTGGAAACACTTCAACCTTTGAAAATAGTCCTGGTCTTTGCCACCCTGAGAATTACTCTGTATCCTGAGTTTTTCCAAAATTAGTGATATTTTGTCCATTTCCAGTGCTAGAATATAATGAATACATACATAACAAAATAACAAATACATATACATAACAAATAAATACATAACAAAATAACCCCAGCATTCCTCACACAGTTATTGTCTGAAATCTGCTGAACTTTTCCTCTTTATTTAGGGAAGAGAGAAATTACTGTTGGGTTAATACACTGAGAATTCAGATGTTCTGGTTCATAGATATAATCTGATTGTGTCTGGTGGAGGGTTTTTTGGGTTTTTTTTGTTGTTGGTTTTTTTTTTTTTCTTTAATTGGCAAAGTTTTTGATATTTATTAACACAGTTTTCTGGCAGATTAGAAATCAGAAACCATTATTTTATGTTTCACCTATTATGAGCTGAAAACTGTTGAAACCAGATGCACTTTAAAATCTCTATCAGTTGGGTAGGCCGTGACTTTTCTTTAGGGTACAGGTTTTTAAAAATACTTGGTGTTAACTGTGTATTGATACACTGTGTGGCAATGCCTGGTACACTTGGAAGTACCATATTAGAGATACTACTTCACTTTATACTGATTTTTATTGAAAGGTAGTGATAGCTGAAGGGGCATATTTTCTAATATAGTAGTGAGCAAATAGTTTAAATTGTGAGAGATAAGTTCTACAATACCATTTAAAAATTGCCCTTGGTTTCTGAAGGATTCTTTTAATCCCCTTAATACCTTCAATACGTTCAAATTTGTATATTAATCATATGATTAGAATGAAATTATCATGGCTCTTTTAACACTTGCTGCTTCTGTCAGCTTCAAATTGATGTAAAAACAAAGTGAAGTCAAAAGTTACCTGAGCAGGAACCAAGAGGTGACATTTCTCCTAAACTGTGAAGGTAGAGTCTTGTTAGTAGTCTGCTATCACTTTCATCATTGCAGCTGTGTCTCGGTGAGATGTGATGACTCAGGGTTATTATAGTTGTCAGTTCAGTACTAGAGCAGAACAGCTTCAAAAATGTCCTATTAACCTATCTTGTAACCCAGTGCCAAAACACTTTCATCATCTAGTCTATTCCAACACGTTAATACAGCTAAAGATTTATCGTTTTATTACTCAGAGCAGAAAAGTCAAATGACTTCTTCGGTGTCAAAATAAATTTCCCAGAAATCATTTCCCAAATCACCTCTTCCTGTTTCTGTGCCTCCTCCTGACTAGGGTTTCTAACCAGTTTGATTTTGTAAAGGTCCTGTGCAATTGCCAGTAGCCAGTAGCCTTTTTCTGGTCAAAAATATTTTTTTTATTCTAATGACGTATTAAAATTTTAATTGTTTCCTATGGGTCTCTTCTTGGTAATTATCCTCACATGTTTCTATGATTTCTATAAAATTTTAATATTAAAATGAAGTAGAGCTAGTATTTCTTCTTTTCCTATAGGTAAATGAATCTAAAAGTTAGAAAATTTAGTTTGATGTTCAGTTGTCGCCAAAAAAAATTTAAAAAGCTATGTGGTGAGATATAAAGATATTTCTGTTTGTAATTTCCGGTTGCTATTTCACTTGGAATAAAGAGAGATCAGCTTATACTAGAGCTACTAATTAAAAAACAGTCATGAATGTAGAACAGAGATAAGTAATAAGATGTCCCAGAAGGTGATTAGATTTAAAGGTGACATTAAATGGTCAGGTAGCATTGGCAAATTGTTTTATTTGGATATCAGTTGCTTTTGTCTTCTCCCTCTGCCCCCAAACACTGGGTGATTAGGAGCATGCATACAGAAGAAATTTCAATAATGACTTAATAAATTTAGCATTGCTTATTCATCACTGTGCCTCTAGTTTGAGATGGAATTGCATTATTAAAATATTATAGCATGAACTGATAATACAACATATATTACTGCTGTTCACAACACATTTGGAGTCAAGGTAGAAATTACTCTTTGTTTTCTAAAAGCAGAAATAGTTAACTATGTATACTTTATAATGATTCATTGTCTTACAAACATTCCATATGGAATGTTAGTTTTTTTCTTATTTAAGCAGATATGCTTCCGAATACTTGTAATTTTTTTTTCAGGCAGTTGAATCACATTAGGATTCATACATTAGTATGAGTAGGAATTATTTTCTTTATAGCAGAGACTATTGGATACGTGCTTTATGAAATGACATGAATTAAGAAATTCAGACTGGGGAAATCCCCTAAAAGAGAACACATAAGGATTTGGATATAGCAATGGTCAGAATGTAATTCCTTTATCTCACAAGAAGTTTTTACAATTTTTGTTCATAATGACAGAGCTAAGGATTTCTGGAAATTTATTTGAAAACTGAGAGGAAGCTCTACTTTGTGCAGACTTTCTGGTTGCTTACCCGGCTCACTTCCCAGCTTTTCCTCATCTGAATCATGGCCTCATGCCTCAAACTTGTCTGGCCAACTGGGAACGTTATCTCCTAGGAAAAAAAACAAATATTTTCTCAGTCAGAGTGAGAGACAGACAGGCTCTCTTGCCCAAAGCTGAAGAATCTCCTGAGAGACAAGGCTGGCTGAGGTTCAGGTGCCTGCTCAGAAGAATTCAGAGGACAGTCTTGATGGCCCTGTCCTCAAGCACAGAATTACCTTCTCATAATAGAAACACTGTCAAAACCAGCTAGCCCCAGAGCATTTCTGTAAGTGAGTAAATCATTGTGTTCTGACATGCAAACATCAAAACTGTGGACTTAGGTTTGTAATTGGCTCCAGACAGGGATCACAGTGAATCAGCAACTGAACACAAGCTGTCAGTGCAGTCCTGTAGGTTGAAAGTGCAATCCCCGTGTGTGCAGACGGGGAAATTGTCAGAAGAGGCTGGGAGGTGGCTGCTGCGGTGAATAACAAGGGTGAGGGAAATCGCCCATCATCTGCTCTGCCAGCGCATCTCGCCCGGGCCGCTGGTGAGGCTGGCACCGAGCACACGCTGCCTGTCAGGTTTCCAGGGGGTGCTAGAGAAGGCAAGCGGCAAGATAATGAACTGAAGAAACTTCACACAAGGTCCCTGGTTACTTTTATTTCAGTGTAGGAGAGGGTCTACATAGTTCATACCACACAGAGAGAGATTCTGAACAATAATTGGATTTTTCCTTTAAAAATTTAGGAAAAAAGGAAGGACAAGAATTATTTTTAAACACTGGATATGTAGAAGATTTTTATTTTATTATGCAACAAAAAAGATAATTAACCACTGAAAAAATAATGAAGAGTTGCTTAAATTTTTTACTTTTAGGTGTTTTAAATTTATTAACGACTGCTTTCTGAATGTTGTATTTTGACCAAACATGAGTTATTTGGCTCATTCTATGGATAAGTTGTTGAAACCTAATGACCTGTGTGCAGGTTGTATTAAATGATCAAATGGTCACGTCCGGCTTAAAGCTCCAAGTCCACTTAATGGCTGAATTACATAATTATAACAACAGCTGAATGTTGGTTCTTTTCAAAAGAGCTATTAATATTTTGGATGGAAGGTGGGAACCCACCTTCTCATCCCTGTTTCACTCCTCTTTAATGTGGCTTCAAATGTTAACTTTAATGCTGCTCCTTGTGCTATTGGTTGGAGAATATTACCAGATTTTATGTTGGATTCTAATTCCTTTTCTTATATTGATAAGTACTCTTTCAGCTTGGTTGATTGTATGGACTTCCAGTTCTTATGGTGGTGTTTGCAAAACAGTGCCAGTCAAGGCAACAGTTTCTAGAGTGTTGGACTACTTTGAGCTGATCACTTTTGATTGCTTAGTGTCTAAAGTTCTGTGTCTAAAACATCTGAGCCATTTCACAGAATATGGTGATGAAGAAAAATTTATTTATATTTTTATGCCCTCTCTTTCCCTTGGTGACAAAAAATCTTCTCAGTCAAGTTCTAGCACTCCCTGAGAAAAAATAGTGCTCTGGAGAATAGGTTTGATGTTGAAAGGCTGCTCAGTAAAGATTTGTTAGTATTCATCAATGATTTGGGCTGTAGGACTCAGGCTGTGCTTTCCTTGTCACTTTTCAGTAGCAGCAGGCACTGCTGTGGTGTTGTCTCTAGGTAGAAAATGAAGGTTTCTCCTGCAAATCCCTCAGCTGCAGTCCATGTGATGGGAGGAGTGACAGCTGTTCCGGTGAAAAAGACATGAGGTGGGATGCAAGTGGGAGTTGGTGACTGCTGAAGAAGGAAAAGTGGATTGGGAGAGGGAGATTGCCAAAGCACAGCCCTTCCTTTCCAGAAAAGCAGGATTCTGCAGAGAAAATGCAGGCATATAAATTGCTGTTCACTTTTGACACAGCTTAGCTTTTTCATGTCTTAATATTAATCCTGCTTCAATGTGACCTTTAAAACACATATCTATCAATGGTTTGAATTTCAATTAGCAGAAGAGGACTGCTGCTTTAAAATAGCAAATCAGAGCAAGACTGTGTCACAGTAAGTATCAGTCACTGTCCTGGATACCTGGAGTAGGTGCCTATATTTCATTAGCCATACAGGGAGTGGCTGAGGGCACTTGGTCTGTTCAGCCTGGAGGAGACTGAGGTCAGACCTCATAACAGTCTACAACTTTCTTGTGAGGGGCAGAGCAGGGGCAGGCACTGAGCTCTGCTCTGTGGTGACAGGGACAGGACCTGAGGGAATGGCCTGAAGTTGTGTCAGGGGAGGTTTATGTTGGGTATTGTGAAAGGAGTCTTCATCTAAAGGATGGTTGAGTACTGGAACAGGCTCCCCTGGGAAGTGGTCAGAGCACCAAACCTGACTGACTCCAAGAAGTGTTTGGACAATGCTCTTAGGCACATGGTGTGACTTTTGGGGTTGTGTTGTTCAGGGCCAGGAGATGGACTCAATGATCGTTGTGGGTCCCTCCCAACTCAGAATATTCCATAATTCTGTGATTGCCATATCTGTTCTGCATGTTCAGGTGGTGGCATGGTTTGGTAGCACCAGTGTGGGGAATAGTGGTAGATTCTGTCAGTTCCCTGAAACAATAAGGTGTTTGTTACCTCTGACTCTGAGGTAGCAAGGCAAGAAAGGAAACATAGGAGGAAATTGTCAGAGACATGAGAAGACTTTATGCATGTTGAAGTGGAGAAGCCTTGACCTTTTTTTCATATTATCTATTTAATTTCTTTATCAGGAAAGCCAATGAGCAGTTAGGGGGGTGAGGTGTGTACATTGCCTGGCTGTACATTACCTTTGGTTTGGGAAATCACTTACACACCCGAAAATGAACTTTAAACGTAGATCTATTATCTGTGTTTATTGGCTCTTTTAGAAGAAAGAATGACATTATTCAACAGCATGTACTGAAAGAATGGGTCACTTTTATTAATAAGTATTTCCTTTTATTTTGGTTTAGGTCTTGTAATTACCTGTAAAGGACTTAGACGGTGTGACCAGGCCTAAGAGTTTTGTATTTGTTTGGTTTATGCCTATGGCTAGATTTGACAGCTTTTGCTTCCAAGATATTCATTGTGAGCTATTTTGTGGAAAGAAAACATATCTCTTGGTGTTTCACCACTGCATGGCCACATCAGCTTTCCCAAGTGAGCTTAAGTAGTAGTTTTGATGCTTCTTAAAACATAATTCATGTGCTAAGATTGTTTGCTTTTATAGCTCCTGAAATTCCATGTGCAATATCGTATTTGTGCCATTTATCATCGAGTGTATTGTGTGGATGGGCCAGCTTTGCTGAGTACAGATCAGTGGTTTGTTGTTGTGGGGTCTGAATGTGTCAGTTTTGGATTTTTTTAATTTGATCAAACTTAGGAAGATGCTGCTGACTACATAGATGTGGACTGATTCAGTTTCTGATCAGTATTGCTTTATCTTTCTCTGAAAGTAAGGGTGTATGTAAAGTGGAGTCCCTGCCTGACTTAGGAGTCTGAGGGTGAAAAATATGGAAGGTCAATTAATAATGCGAGTATTCTAGTACATTCTATTGGGTAGTGTAGAAATAGTACTATGCTGTTGGGTAGCATAGAAGCATCATGCTTAAATCCACCTAGATTGCAAAAAGCATAAAGCTATGTTTTATATTTCAGTAGTCTTTTGCCCTTTCCGTGCTGATTTGCTGTCTTAAATTATAAGGGGGAAATAGTGTGGCACAACTTTCCTCAATGCTTTTTTGCTTATATTTCATATAGATGAGATGTAGGTTAACAATTTGACTGCAAACATAATCCATCCACAAAGTTCCTCAGCTTTATCTCTTTGTATTTCTTATAAAGCTGTAGTTGGAAATAAAAGTCATTGTTTTAATGGCTTCTCAGTCATTTACATAAGGCATTACAACCAAAATATAGCATTTATATTATTCAAATTATCTGTGCTCTTTTATATTTGATGATTCTGAACAGATTAAATGAACTTTAAGGATTTATTTTTAAAATGGAAGGAGACTTAAAGTCATTGAACTTGCGTGTACACGCAAATATTAATACTCCATAAAGTCAGCAGTTCATACTTGCAAGCATTAGATGCATGCTGAATATCCTATGTTAAATTTTATTACATCATTTAGAATAAGAAACTGCTAGAATTTAACCAAGATTACTTCCTGCCTTCAAATGTTTTATGGCCTTTTGGCAGGAGTTCACCTCAATTGCCTGGCAAAAAGCCCTGCCGTGGTAACTGTACTGTCTGTTTAAATTTTCTCCATAGGATTTTGCCCAAGTTTCTCATGTCTTTGTAAAATTATAACATTACTGGCCCAGAATAAAGTTCAGTCCCAATGGGCTCTATGTTGAGTGGTGGGCGAGAGATCTCTTTATCAGATTACTTTGAAGAATTCATGATTGAGAAGGCTGTATAAATATAAGCTGTTGGTACCAAAAATAAATCAGTAATTAGAACTGATGGGATTGAGGCAAATCCATGTGAAATTCAAAATTTAGTTTGATACATGAATATTTTAAGGCAAATATGAACATGTGCTTACTTTGGACAGCATTAGCTCTGGGCAGCAATTTGTTGTTGTGGTAGAGAAAATGAAGGGTTTATAAGGAGCTGTCGAGACCATTTCTGCTTAAAATATCCTTGCACTTTCTACTGTACACCACTCAAGAGTATGATATATGTTGCTTTATACAAAGCTGTATATTCAAGCTGACCCAATAATTTTCCTGGAAAATAACGAAGGAGGGTTTTATTTTACTTTTGTTTAAAAAGTGTATAACAATTTAATGGGAAATTTCTGTCCTTTGTGCTGGATATTTCAAGCTGACAAGGATGGAGACAAGGGAAGAGCTGAGGCAGCCCCACCAGAGCTCGAAAGGAGGCCTTGTGGGCTGCTGTTGGCGCGACAGCTTCCTAGTCCTTGCCCTGAATGCACTGACTGCTTCTGTGCCAGGCACACAGAATGCTGCTCATTCATCTGATTTACTGTGGTGTATTTTACTTGCATTATCTAAAAATGTATTTAGCATGTGCCAAAACTCCATCGATGCATTATAGCACATTTTGGGGTGGGGGAGTAATTTTAGCCACAAACTGAACCCACTTTTGTTTTTGCTTTAAATTCCATTATCTGTCCAAATTGGGTATTTTTTTTTTATTTTTAGCAGGCAGTTGTGAATGGCAGCTGTTTACTCTGAGAACATCAGGGTATTTCAGGAATCTTTAAAGAAAGAAAATGAGCTGTTTAGTCATAGATCATTTTGTTTGCCAACAGTAACTATTAGCTTGAGGCACAGTTTTGTGTGGGGACAGGTAGGGAAGCTAAGCTGTTTTTTTTAAGTCATGTAGGTTTTCTTTTTTTTTTCCGGAGTGAGTTTATGGAAACACAAGTAGATGCAATTTGTATTTAACTGACAAACTGTTCACTTTGAGATTTTAAAATTATGTGATTTCCGTTACGTGTGTGTGATTTCATTCATGGCATGCTTTTGAGTAGGCAGAATCATGTCTGTCTAAAAGAGAATTTCTATTGTTTTGTGGGTTACTTGATAAAAGCTGCTGCTTTGTGGTGGATGCCCCATCCTTGGAAACACTCAAGGTCAGGTTGGATGGAGCTCTGAACAATCTGGTCTAGTTGAAGATGTCCTTTCTCATTGCCTGGGGATTGGATTAGATGACCTGTAAGGGTCCCTTCAACTTAAACTGTACTGTGATTCCAGCAATGACTCCTAGCCTTGTTAAGGGGCAGCACTGCAGATCTCTGTTGCAGGTTGGATAACCTGTGTTCTGCTACATCCTTTGACATGCATTCGTAGTACTGACAGATATCTGGATTTGGGATCAGACTGAGGTTCAAGATAGAAACATTCCTTTAATACAGGTGATGCTTCTGCCTTCAGGTGGGACAGTTATTGTTTTTGTGCCTCCATCCTTCTAACCAAATGTACATATTTTCATTCTGCTCCTCGTTTCTGCTTTACTACAAGAATTCAGGTTCAGTGCACACAATATAAACTGTATCCAACTCGTTGCATGTACGGCCTGCCAAGGTGTTCATTGCAGCTGGTCATTTTGATGCACTGTAACACAAAGCACATTGTATCCAGAGTTAAGAGTTGGGGACACATTTACAGGTGTCCTCAATACAGCACTTCTGTTAAAACATTCAGATCTAGAAATGCATTCTGTGAGCTACAGGTAGAAAAAGCTTACTGAGAAATGAAACAGCCATGCTTAGACTGAGAAGAACATGGACAGCTTTGGCTCATTCATTATTGAAGTTCTTCAGTAATTTTGAAAAGAAGTGGTAGATCATACTAATTTTGTCATTATATCTGTAGGAATGGCTATACAAGATGTGTTAAAATACAAGGTATAATAGGAGCTCTCAAAAATCTACTTCACAGTCAGGAATTATCTAAATTCATGTATTGCAGAAAAGGGAATTATGCTGTATCAGAAGAAAGAATTAGACATCAAGATGTCCTGAAATCTAGATACAGTAGCTAATAGTTGCTTCGGAGCTGAAGGCTCTTGGCTTGGCCTTAAGAGAGTGCTCTGGTGTCTGAAAAGATGAAGTATTGGAAAGCTTGAAGAAGTTTATCAATAGAATGCAAATATGCTTAACAAGCAGGTAACCTCCTCTATTTGGGATTGCAGGCAGGGAAGATTCATGTATTGTCCAGATATTGAGATGGGTGATTGAGTAGCTTCAGGCAGTGGGTCTTACTTTTATTGTATGGCTTACGTGGGATTTTGTTCTGTGTACCACTGAGAGACATCCTCCTTCTGTATATCCCACAGAAGGAGCATGGAAGGCCACAGCACAAGAAGCTAATTGCAAAGATTTGACAAAAGGTTGTTGCTCTCAAGCCGATGCAAGCCTGTTGTAGAGCTGAGTGGTGCTGGGGCTCCCCTGGAGGTCTGTGTCTGGAGAGCAGATACCTGCTGTGTGCTGCCTGAAGGGAGCTGACACCTGTACCAGATTTGCTGGGAGACTGGCCTGGCTTGCAGACCGTGTAGTGAGGAAATCAAGATGTTGTAGGGATAATCTGTCTTGGAAGGAGCTGTCGCTGTCTCCCATGGAATTGCTGTGTGTGCAGCTGCCCGTGATGTATTTCGCTGTGCGAGGGCCATCGCAGCCATCCTTCACTTTTGTGCTGACACATCTGTATTTGGAAGTCTGCAACGTCTCAACTGACTCGGGCTTAAAACATCATAGAATTGTCCAGCTTGAAATGATTTGGGGTTTTCTTCACTTTCTTGTCTTTGCCCTTCCTCCTCCCTGTTTTTAGTGGAAATTCTTGTGAGGACAAGGATATTGCACTTGAGCATAAGGCAAATGACCATTTTGAGCATTGGATTGGTGTGCTGCCCTACTAATTTAACCAGATTTTAATTGCAGACAAGGTAGTGTAAAGAAAATGTGTAGATGTGCTGCCTAAGTACATGGTTTAGTGGTGGACCTGTTAGTGTTAGGTTAATGTTGAGCTCAATGATCTTAAAGGTATTTTCCAACCTGAATACTTCAGTGATTCTGTAACATTATTAAAATACTTCTATCACTTTATGTGAGAAGCATTCAGGGTTAGACCTCTGTCAAGTTAACCTTTTGGAAAAAACACTATAGAGTAAATTCAACACAAAAGGATATAAACATGCAAACATATAATGGAAAAAAATCCCAAATGTTTGAGCCCAGCGAAAGAAATGGCAACATCCTCCATGACCTTTTGCTTTAAAAATAATCTGCTTGTTAGGAGGAGCAATTTGTAGTCTCCAAGAAGATATTAAAATCCAAGTTCTAATTCCAAAGAAAGCAAATGCAAGGGTTCAGACACTGCTGCTTATGCTTGGGCTTTATATAGCTGGCTTTAATGAATCTCTCTCAGCAGGCACCCAACCATTGTGGCTTAAGAGCTAAGCAAATATGTCACCTTTGCTGCTGCAGTCTTTCATTTGTCATGGAAACCAACAGTTAGTGTGATATAAGATAAGTCACTATTTCCTAAATATTTCAGTTTACATGCCATGTATATACTGCTTACAAAACTTTTTTTTCTGAAGGGTAACTCTATCATAGTGTTGGCAAAATTGCTTAGTACCCTGATACAGGCAAGCATGTGTTTTGACCTGTCTTTCTATAAGCAGATTAATAGTGGTTCTTGCTTCTGATGAAAATCAGCATTTTCATTGCTGAAACCCTGATGGGGAAAAAAAAAAATTGTTCACTGTTTACATTCATATTAAAAATACAAGATGAGAACCAATCATGAGACTCAAGGCAGAACTATCTCCTGAAACTGTCATAATTTCAGTTCCTTTTGTACCAGAAGCCAAAATGAAAGTATCTGTGAACATCTTGATCAATAATTCCTTTTTTTTGATTGCAAAACAAATTCAGCTGCTGTTCTGCAGAGCTTCTTGTCAGTATCTTTGCAGTTTAAAGTGCTAATTTGAATTAAACCCACCCCCATGTCACTAGAAGATAATTGGCATTCTTAAAGGTAAACATTTAATGGCCTTTTAAAATCCAAAAGTGCTGTTACATGCAGAAAGAAGTTTCTCCTAGAGACAACAATGGCTTGTGTGAATGTCAGTTTGAGAAGAGAAGGCTACTACACAATGGAAGTGACTTCTCTTAGCAAAAGTGCATTTACACAGAGCATTTAAAATCTTTGGCTTTCCTGGATAACATGGTAGTAATTTACTGTCAAACAGATTTATTTGTAGGGAAAATGTGTGGAAAATCATGGCCAGCGATTTTATTTTTTAAATGAATAAAACCAGAACATCTACTAAATTAAGGGCTTCTAAATCTTTGACACTGTTCTTCCTTGAAAGTCCCCAGATAAATTAACACTAAGTAATTAACACACCTTCAGGTAAGGCATCAAGGCGTCTGTTTATAAATCAAATACTTTATCTTGTCAAATTAATATGAATATTGAAAATCAAAAGAAATTTTATTCCCAAGCTACAATGGATATTGTTGGAAACTCCAGATGAAGTTAATATCATGATCTTATTTTCCCACTTGTATTTGCAGCAGCATGAGAGAATTTTTGTTTAAGCATACTGCTAGGGAGTCTAGTAAACTTTCTTGGTCCATACTTGACCCTGTGAAATAAAATTGAGTGTCTAAAATGCTTATTAATCATGTAACAGCTTTTAAAATTTGGCCTTTCCAACTAACAAGTCTATAATTCTATGGGACCTTTAATATGCCTAATTGCAAGATAGGCCAGCATGAGTACTGTAGACAATTAATTATTTAGGACATTTTAGTACTGCTTATGATTTTAATGAGTTTCCCGAGGTGGACTCCTGGTCTTAAATGACTATATTGCCTATAAGTGAGTGACTATAAGTGAGGTTTCTGCAATTGGTTTTAAATATACCTTAACAGAAATGCATTTTCATGGGGTTTTGGGTTGGATTTCAGTGTTCCTTCTTCCTCATCAGTATAGAACAAATTAACCAAACTTTGAAAAATAAAAACTATTTTTCTTTGAAGATACCCAGTTAAAAGTGAAAGTTGTAGTTACTTTGACATGGTCCTTTCTCTTTCCAGCTAACTGGTGGCTTTTCACATTTGAGTCTTTCAGTGCATCATACTTGTTGGTTTTATAACAAGATCTTCAAGTTCTTTAGAGGTCTTATTTGAAGTCACTGATAGAGCAATAGAAGTAGAAATTTATGCCACATATTAAGGAATGAGGTCATAATTTTTGCTCACTGTTGAAATTTTTTGGTCTGTTATTGCAGGCATAGTGAGAATATACAAGCTAGTTGAGTTGATGAAATGGAGGTGTTCAAATGGCAGTTGTTCACTGCCCAAATCTGCTGCTCATCCTGGCAGTGCTTATTCTGGTTTCCTTGCTGATAGCAGCTTCTCCATCCCATGTACATTTTTGCAAACTATTGCTTGCACATAAGGTTTGGAAACTGTGATGTGGCTTTTCTTTGGTTTTTTTGTAGTGGTTGTGGTTGTTTGGGAGTTATGTGTTTTTTGTTTTGTTTTTTTTTTTTTTTGTTATATATTTGCCAAATGAAATTTTAAGCTGCTGTATGAGATAGACCATATAGTCCCTTTTGAAGTATTTTCATATTCAACAGAACAATTTAAACTGATTTGGAGAAGAGACCAAGCACCAGGATTTATGTGGGAATGTCACAAATGACAAGCCTTCCCTAATGAATTGATTCAAAAGAAAAGTACCACCTGTCTGACATTATTCCAGATTTAATTACCCTGTATCACTTCTGACAACTGCAGAAAAAAACAGAGACTGATGTTTCTGACCTCTAATTTGAAGAGATATTTCCAACTTGATGTTGTTTTAATCAAATGGCACAAGGTCTCAGTATTGCCAAGTCACAGCTGCCAGTCAAGAGGATTGCATTCTGCATGACAGCTCCATATTCTCTTCATCAGTATTTTGTTACTTGCACTCCCATTAAGAAGTGTTACAATATTAGTCTTCACTTTTATATTTTCTCTTAAAAGAGAAATTCATATAATCTTTCAATAAGCATGCATGTGAACCACCACAGGGTTTTGTCCCTCGTAGACATGCTAAGTAAATGAAAAAGAACTTTTTTTTTCCAAAATCTTCTGCATCCATGAGAGTGATAAGGAAATGGTGAATTACCTGGAAAGGAGCCCGAACTTCTTGATATTCTACCTAAATTTTGAATAGAATTATTTCTGTTCATTATTTTAGCTTTTTTTTTTTTTTCCTTTTTCCTTTTCCTTTCCTTCCTTACTACTATTTGAAGTTATTTTTTAACAAATATATTTCGCCGTGGAATATTTCATATAAAAGTACAATGTTCTGTAATGAACTGAATAATTAATTGTGTCTAACTAGATTTGAGATTATTGGAAAGGAGTGTATGCATCTCTATGGCAACTTTATCTTCTGTAAAATCTCTCCTTCATGTGAAAATTCAAGAAAATATGTACTTGAATAGTTGAGGTTAAAATTAGGAAGATACTCCAAATGTATTGTGAGACATCTGGAATTTCTTGTAGAAATGAGCACAAAATTATCTCGAGCTTGTGATGTCAACAACCAGGAAATGCTACATTTGTTCATTTTTCCCATTGCTGTTGTGCCTTTCTATGTAGCTTTTAAGTGCCCAGTGACATCCAGGTTCTCATTCCCAGGTAATCTCAGTGTTTCACAGACGCTGAGCTGCCTGTTTTTCATGCTGCCTACCAGGCATTAATATCTCCATCTGACAAATAAGAAGCCACAGCAGAGAACTACCAAAGTTAGAATTGCATGTTAAATTTGAGATCCATCTGAAAGGCAGCTTGTTAGACCAATCAGTTTTTCAGACCAATTACTGCTGTGACTTTTAATGTTTTTAGGGCATAATTTTGTGGTAGATGTGGTGCAGGTATGTGTCTTCCTGTGTTATCATTAGTGCATGTAATTTTTGCCAGTGGGATTAAATTCATAGAAATTTGGCATTCTCTCAATCCAGTAATGGGCTCAAGATAGCCCAGAGGGTGATGATATTTTTTTTGCAGACATTTGACAGCACAGGAACAGTGAAGTCTGGGGCATAAAGAGATCTGTGAGCTGTGCCTGACCTTGCTTCTCTCTGTGATTTTGTTTTGCTTCCCCGTTCCACCCTCAAGCCCCTCCTGGTGGTCTGCCTTCGTGCTCAACAGCTCACCAGTCTGGGCTCTGCTCTCCAGATTCCTGCTCTAGGACGTCTAGTTCCTCCTCTGTGGATTTTCATCAAATATAAATTCAATTAATTTTCCATAAAAACTTGTGTGGTTTTGGGGAAGGGTTTTTTTTATTTTGCGGGGTAGAGTGGCTTAGGCTCTATGATGAGACATTTTTTCTTCAGTTCTTCTCTGGTTTTCATGGTATTTTTATTTTTAGCTCACCTTCCATTACCATTCTTAATTCTTATTGAAGGAAGTGCTGGGAGAGGGAGATAGCACAAGGACAGGGGCTTCGCTTTGTGGACTCGCTGCAATGGAAGCCAGTAAAAGTTAAGAAAAAGGGAAAACTTCTTTTCTGACCTCTCCCTGGTGCACTGCCACATGCATAGTACTCAAATACAGTTGCCAGCTTCTTCTAATGACCACAATTCCTCCTATTACAGATATTTTCTTTCACTCCTCTCATAGGGACTAGAATGGATGTGTTCCAAACCAAGAACACTGAATTTGCCTGCAACTCCAAGGACACATTGAGATACCTCCCAGGAAAATAGCTATACAATTAGTATTTCTGATAGGAGAAAATCTTTTCTGTAGTCTGCCTCTCAGAAATGGTTAAGCTACTTTTAACTATAATTTTTAACAGTAGAAGTAAAAATGCAATTATTGAAATTTTAGCCTGACCAAAGTGTTTTTGATAAAAGGGTAGAATGGAAACCCATGACAATGTCACTGACTTCTAAATAGGTCTTATATAATCAACCCTGTTCAAATCAGTCATAATTTGGAAGCCTTTATGGCTTTACAAAGGAGAATCTTAATCTCCTTCGTAATGACTAATAAATCAAGACTAACACCATTGGCTTTGGGTTGGATACAGCAGCTGAAATGCAGAAATTAAATGGCTTAACTTGCACTTTATTGTGGCAAAAAGAATTCAGAAGTTATGAACTCTTTTTTTTCAGTTTTTATCATATAATAATGTTATTCTATTACAGTTATTCTTAGTTTCACACCAGTTGAGAGGATTTTTGTAAGCCATCCTTTAGGCTGCCTCTGGGCGCAAATTATTATATCTATACTTTAGGTTTTTTAGTGCTTTGCATCACTCTTTATCACCCCTGTGATCGTTTCCAGCATGAGAATTGCACTGTCATGCAGGATCTTGAAGGTGAGTGTAAAAGAGAGGTTGGGGGACACCTGTTGTATCTCATGCAGTGGGACAGGTAGATAATTTTTGTATCTTCTGTAGTCAAGCTCGTTGATAGATGTTAAAACATAGATAGCTGTTTTTAACAGCTGCTCTATCTGAAATAGAACAAGCACTTTCAGCCTTATCTTTCTGTATATTTCATGCACTCTTTGACAAAAAATACTTGTGTGTGGTGATAACCTACCTTATTATTGATAAAACTAGCAAGGCATCACACTGGTGACATTATCCTGGGCTTTCCAGCGTTGTGTGACTTTGCCCTGCACCCCTTCCTGTACTTCACTCTGTGTTTTCAAGAAACTGACTTTGTTCCATCTGGTTTTATAGTTAGTGTTACTTTATCCTGAGCAAAACTTACTGGAAATAAAAGTTCATTAAATCAATAGCCTATGGAAATACTCTATTAATGCTGGGTTTTGTCTTCATTTGTTTCTAAATGTGTCTATTAGTATGCAGAGAATGATAATTTTGAGACAGTCTTTAGGCTGGGCATATTCTAGATAACCAGAGGGAAGATATGCTGGAACTGCTACTTCTGTTTTTGTGTAAAATCTGCAGAATGTTGGATTTCAGGCATCTTTCCTCAGATAGCACAAAAATCATTCCTATTTCCCTGACTTCCGTGGCCAATCCCGGAAGAGGCTACCTCTGGGTTATCCAGCTTGGTGAAGTGGCTACTCAGCTATTACTTATTTTTCAGAAAACAGTAAAGTGGCTCTTCTTCAAATTAAGTATTAACGAGGTTCTCCTCCCAACAGCAGGTGTGGAGCTATAATTGGCCATTAGGATGTCATGTTCTGGTTGGAGACTTTGAGCAGATAACAAAGCTAATTTTTATCACTACAAGTTCTCTTTTATTACAAGTAAGGGAGAGCTCCAAACCAGGTCAGGCTGGTCACAGAGGTAGTGGCTTATTTTCATCAGTGAAACCAATTAACTTTCTCAGTTTCAGAGCTCATATTTCAGTGTAAAATTCTCAGATGTGTAAAGGCACTGGAACCTTGATTAACACATAAATAAAATGAATTTGCCCTAACAATTAAAAACAAAAAAACAAAAAAAAAAAAAAGGCAGGCCTTAAAGTCTAGAGCTCTTTTCTTTCCAATAATTTGAAACAAAAGACAAATCAATCAACTTTTTTTTTTTTCATAATGAGTAATTTGGTGTTATCCTGTAAATCTGATATGTGCAGCTTTTTTATTTATTTATTTGTTTATATATGGATATGTTCTTATTATGACTTCATATCTGATGGTTTACTCTCTTAGAAAAGTTGGATTTTATAGGCCTTTAACCTATCTTTTTGGGGGGTTCCTCCCCTTTCCAATAGAAATAAAGTAGATTGAATTGCATTCCACATGATCATTTAATTTTATGTTATTTTATTTTTTTAGAAATGTCTTTGGAAGACTTCAAATATATTGTTGATATTTAACCATCACTGGAATTTTTCCCTGATATAAGCTGATGAGAAGCTGTAAAACAACCTTTTTTTCATAGAAAATTTCTAAATTCAACTAATTACATTGAATATCAGAACTAATTAGGCCTGGAAAAGGAAGCACTTTGGGAATGGTGTAAAAAAGAGACCATAATTATTTAGCATACTCTGATAAAGCCCTGCAAAAGAAAGCTAAGAACCAGAGAGAGGATGCTATGGTAATACACATGCTAAACATGCATAATTTTAGCAAGTATAGTCACGAATTGCAGGGGAAAAAGGGTTACAGACAGCAAAAGCAATCTGGTTTTCAATGCCCTTTTTCCTCTCCTTTTAAATATTTTACATTTCTCGACCTATGAGAGATGAGCATTCTAAGTTTCAGTGTAAAGAGCAACAGAAGACATCTGTGCAATCTTCCTGCCTGGTTGCTCTCCATTTTCAGAGGTTGCCTTTGTGTTTCTCTATTGGGGGATAACACAAGGTGGGCAACTGTGGTATTGCAAATTACACATTTGTGAAATGATGTTAAATTGTGTGTGGAAATGTAGCTCCCCCTAATCTTGGTTAGTCCCAACCCATGGCTTTTGAAAAAATCATGGTTGTGCCTTGGAAAAGACTTTGAGAAATAATTTATGAGAACATACACAAACGTCCTTGCAGAAATATGGATGGTATGTGTGGGCTTATGTTCTCCCTGAGCCAAACATATTAGAGAGCAGTTCTTTAAAAACTGGCTTTGCTTCGAGGAGGCAGCTGGCTCAGGGTCTTCTTCTGGGCCTGAGTGAGGTTCCTGTGCTGATCCAGAGGCACCCCAGTCCTGCCTGAGCTCCAGGCTTCCTCTGGCCTCCCCCAGTTTCCTCCTGTAGGAGCACCACTGATTTGCAGTGAACAGAGAGCATTCACAGGCTTCTGGAATGATCCTCAGACCTGAGTGTCTTCCATGGATTTGTGTAGGAGAAGTAACACCAAGATGAGGTCACAATAAATCTGGGCCTGTTTCGCTGTAGAGGTATTTTTTTTCTTTTGTCTGGATTCCTGCAGGGACCCAGAGATTGAGGCCAGCTGAGACCTCTAAGAATTGTTTGATCTCTATGTATTTGCTAAGGAACCCCTGAAGTCCATACAAAAAAACTATTTTTACTGTAATTTCAAACACTGGTAAGAAATATGTGTCATCTAGAGATTTAGTCTAATAAATCATTTGAATTGTAATCATTAAGTGGGAAAAAAACTTCATAGGACTTTAAATCTTACTGGAAATATGTCCAAAATAGTATATTTTTCAAAGAGATGTCAGTGATATTAAAAACTTTTCTGGTTTGTATTTGTTTCTATCTTTAATATTTTAAATTATTAATTCAATTTTAACTGCAAATTTCTATTTGAAAAGTTATCTAAACCCTATCTATCAAATAAACTGACTCATAAGTATTTGTTGAATTATATGAGGAAAATTTAACTCTAATTCTTACATTTTTATGCTAATAATAATCTCAGTTATGAAAAGAGAATGAATAGACACAGAAAATTAACTAGCTTCAAATTCTTGAAGCTGAAAGACATAACTCTGAGAGATGTAATAGATGCTGATGGAAAATATAAACGTGGTCAATAAATTAGAATTTTCCAGAAATGCCTCAAGCAAGACTTTATTCTAAGCATTTTCCTTTCAGTGTTTGTCTTACATGTAAACTTAATTATTTTGGTAGAATGGTTTATTTTTGTATATGTAATTTAGTAGAATAGCTGCTTCCCATGCAAAAACTTCTTTAATAAAATAACATACTTTAGTCAAAGAAAACCCTCCAGCACCACTTTTAATTATATATAGGAATGTGTATTAGCTAGCCTGTTTTAAATATTTCTGAAAGCTTGCAGTCCTAGCAGCACAGATGGCTGAGTAGCTTCATAATTCTCAGTCTTTTTTTTTTAATAAAAATGTCATTTTTTTTATTGATGATGAAGTACATAAGTGATACTGGTGAATTATATCTACATATTTGTTGTTGTAAATCAGTGCAGCAATTAATCGCCATCATAGTTCTTAATTTTTGAAGGTATTTTATGACAGATTTTAAAATGGGAAGCCAAATTATGTTGTCTTTTTGTACAGGCATGAACAAAATTTCTTCACTTTGTTTCACTGAGATGGTTTCAGATATGTTGAAAACAAAGAAAAAACAAGGCCAGAGTAAAGTCTGTATCCACTTCAAAAATGAAGTTTATATAGGTTGTATTAATAGGATTGCTTTATTTTTAAGAAAAGTAACTATTTACTGAGTGATTAGTTAAAAGGTTACTATTTTTGGCACTGTTAAATTGTATACATCTGCTTAAAATGCTGCACTTAGCTTTTGGAGGCCTTTGTTTATGAACAGACTACAACATTTTTCAACACAATCATCATCCACAATTACTGAAATTTCAGTGAATAATTATTAACACACTGAGGATTTACAAATATTTGTAGTTCTCAATTTGTATTTTGAAACTGCAAGTACTAATTCCTCATCTCAAATTAAACTTTGAATTATCCAACATTAATATGTATTTCCAATTACAATTTCAGGGCTACATTTTAAACTGTAGAATTCAGTTGGAACTTTACACACACAGAACATACAAAACTTGAGGGTTTTGCCTTACTCCCCATCAGGAGCATTTGCAATGGTGAAGCTTGAGTGCCTAAATACTAACAGTACAAACATTTCATCAAATTGGAGTTTTGAATTGGAATGAATAATGACAGGACTTGTTGTCGTATGACTGATACCTTAGCAATTAGCATTTGACTCTTGATTGATATGTTATCTGCTGGCATTTCAGAGTGGTATTAAGTCACTTGCAGATCTGGGGCAGTTTTCTATTTGTTGATTGATTATGAAAGGTCCTTACTTGATTTTATTTTCCACTGATGTTGCAAGCAGAGCAAAGTGTTGTGGACCAAAGACAAAGTTACTCCTGGCTGCTTAGGGAATGGTATCTTCCTTCCAGCCACCCAAAGGGAAAGAAAAAATCCTTGGAGAGCAAGCAAGAGCCACAGCTTTTGTCCCATGCTCCCTTTGCTTTCGTCTTGGCAGGGCTGCAGGAAAATCCTCCTGTGAACAGAGTTTTGTCTCACCAGCACCCTTAATGCATGCAGTGATAAACTCAACTAAACTGAAGTGAAGTCTGGCACACACAGCTTGGAGAGAGTCTAGTTGGTGATATGGACGTGGCAGGCTGGATCAGACCAGGAGCTCTGCTTTCTATCTGTCCTGAAACATAGACACTCATACACACACACACACACACACATGCACCCAAAAACAAAAACAAACAAACAAACAAACAAAAAATGTATCCACAAAGCAATCTTTCTTGCACATCTCATCAGTGAGTAAGCCAGCACATTTATTTTAAGTGGATGGGGTTTTGGTACCTTTTCTTCATGCTGGATTTGAGAAAAGGGCTTTTGACAGTAGTAATGTGTAATTTTTCATTTAGTAATGGGTAATACATGTGCACGTATGCTTAGCATATGAAGTTAACATAAAGAAGTTATTTTTGTTCTGTTAGGCAGCAACTTTTGAGTATTACTAGTTTACACTTCTTGCAAAGAAAACAAGAGTGCTCATGCCTCATTAGAAAAGCTTGTGCTGTTTTAAGTGTTTATTACCAGGGAGACTAGTACTTGTGATATTGAAAGTATGGTTCTGTCTGTTTTAATGTAGTCAAGAAATAGTAATTGTTGCCTTTGGTAACTAAGAGTATATGAAGTATATCAGAATTAAATATGCTGCTTCTCTGCTACTTAGAAACTGGAATATTACAGAAAATGAAGTATTTAAAATAAATGAAACAAAATGCTTTGGATGTCAAGAAATGTCACTACTACTCAGTTTTCATTTGAAATTTTGTAAGGAGTTAAAACACTTATTTAACTTCATTCTAACTGTATTAAACAACTCATAGAATAGACTGGGAAATTTCATTGTATTAATTAAATTTAACAATGGTACTCTATCCAGACAAAAGATAACATTTGAATCAATATATGGCTTTCTCACTTGTTATAAAAGAACAAATTGTATTTTCAGCAATTCCTCTCCTTGATAGCAATTCTATAGATAGATTTGCCCTTTGACCCGGGGTATTTATATCCACTGAATTATTGAACAACCACAGACTTACACAGCCTTTTTAACAGCTCTGTTAATAACTCTTCATGCAAATTAAGAATGTCTTTTCCTTACCTATTTTTATAAATTATGAAAAACCAAATCAACAGCAAAAGAGGCCCAAATAAAAACCAACTTAATTTGTGTACATCTCTCCCATCAATGCAAAAGCATTTTTCGCTTGTTCAGATGGGAATAAATGGCTATGATGGCTGCATCAGTGAGCTCTGGGACTGAAAACCAGGCTGCTCCCTGCTTCATCTGCAGTAGTAGGAAGAAGACTTTACTAATTTGGGAGGAGGGGCAGCATACCTAATCTAGAGTCTAGGTCTTCCTCAAGCATTTCAGTTAGCTCAGCTTGCATGTAAATGCATTGTGAAGAGTGATTAGCATATCTCTGTCCATATTATCTTCATTTAATGACTTGCTTGTAAATCTCTGTGGCCTCATTGGTGCAATTTTGGAGCACTCTGTATTCTATTGGCATCTTTTCTGTAGATGTAGGTTTATGGGAGAAGGGCAGCAGAGAGGTCAGCATGCCAGCCCACCTTGTAGAGAAAGAATTGGGTGGTCTTATTCTGGGTACTTGAGTGTTAGCTGTGGTTCAGAGTATAACTGGAACAACTTTTGGTTGGTGAGACTTTTTGTAGCACCCTGTTTGCAGACACAGAAGTGGCAGAGGTGGCAGTGCTTACCTGGCTTCTCACAGGAACAGTGGATTTTCAGTGAAGTGCAAAACACAGAGCAAGAGACACTGTCTTGAAGTGTTAAAGGTGATGGAGGGTGAATACATAAAATGTGTTAAAACAATATATACTTAACATATTCGGGCATTTTCAGTCTTCAGATAAATGGTCAAGTTTCTTTCCAAGAATTTCTACTGGAGTTACATTTGCAAAGTAAACGAAAAGTTCAAATGGTTTGGACTTGTTATTTAAATATTTGCTGGGAGATGACTATTTCCTTACGGGTCTGCTATACCTTGTGTATACATCTTGCAGAGAAATGTAGAAGCAGGACTTAATCTCAATGGTTGAGAATAGTAGTTTGCCAAAAAACAGTCAGGGGTAGGAAGAACACACAATCTATGGTCTTTGTTACATATAACAGCTTTCAGAAATGCAGTTAATGCATTTTAATCACCAGGCCTAATTGCAGTTTGTAGAGTGAAAATGACAGCTAGTAAAAGCATTGAAAAAAAACCCCTGCAGTCGAATACACAGTATAGAAGTTAAAAAAAATCTGCTTACACATATAGGTCAAAGTTTATGTTCTTGGAATAAATAATGAATTAAGGAACAAAACCCAGATTTAATGATCACATTAGTGCCATTAGAACTGAAAATGATCTCCAGGAATACTTAGAAGCGAGGTGAACACTTGCTTGAACAGTTTAATAGATGTCATTAAACATCACAGGATGTATGTGCCGCCTTTCCGAATTATATGGAAAGCTGTGCTAAGGTGTCAGTGCTGTAAGGATGTGGCTGCTTCAACACTTGCACAAGGGAAGATCATATGGGTGAATATTTTGCTTCTATCACAGGCAAGCAGACACACAGCTTGGATTTTTCTGAAGGTCAGAACCCACTCCAAAATCTTCAGTACTTTAACCATGAATATCCTTGTGTATGTGTGTCTGTGTCTGTGTGTTTGAATTGGTGCTTTGGATAGCATTAAGATACATTTCACTTCAATACAAATACTGCAAAATTTGAATATGGATGGTTTTAAAAATTACCTCATTATTTTTTTTTAAATTGTTTGTAATTTGCTTCTGAATCACCCCTTTGATGCCTTTGTTTCTATAGTACTCTGAATGTGCATAGAAAGTTTACCTATCAGATTTCTAGCTAAATTTCAATGTTCTATAATAAAAATTATTAATCTTTTCATAAATGTATGATATAAGTAAGTGTACAGAATTTTAATTCCTTAAATGTTTTTGCAGTATTAATTAATTCTCTAAAGCAGCATTTAATATTAATAATAATTAATTCTGTAAAGTAATAACTAATCTTAACTCTTAAACTTGTAGAATGCTTAAGTTTCTGACAAGGCTTGTAGGAAAAATCAAAGCCAACTTTTGACGGTTTTTATGTTCTACTTTCACTGCAATCACAGCAATGTGTCTTCCTTAGAATAGAAATATTTTCAAAGATCTGAATTTCTGTGGAAAATATAAATTAAAAAAATAAGAGCTTAGGAAATGAATTTAGCTTTACAGAATGATAAAGAACTTGTAACTCCATAATTTACTTTTTTTTTGGTGTTGGTATTGTACTTGTTGAAGTTATTTCAATCTATGTTGCTTAGCCTACTGAGACTGTAATCCTCACTAATGAGAATAATCCAGTAACATGTATCATTTCAAGTAATGACACTGATTTTTCCCCCTCCTTCCAGCCAGGTTGGAGACTTGTCCTCCCAATGTCTGTGAAAGAGGGAAGTTCTTTCTTTTTCTTGTCTCTTTTTTTTTTTCCTGTACTTGCAGTATTATTTTATTTATATTTTTCAAAGTTGAAATATACAGTAGGTTCCTCTGTGCTCTAGCAGAGTCCTGAACTACAGGAGTGCTGCAGGGAATGTCTTGACAGTGCAGTACAATGAAAAGTAGGTGTACATCTGTTCCATTTTGAAATAAAAACAAGCCAATCCTTAAATGCTCACCTTAAATCAAGTGCATTTAAATAAATCAACAACCAAATGGAAGATGAATTAATGGTTTCTGTTTCTGAGACTATAGCCTTTCTCAATTTTTAAATTATATAAGTCCTATATAAGTCATCATATTATATGATGAGCTGTCTTATTGGCTGGTTGAATGTTACATATTTTGTGTGAGATTTATGAGGTATAAGCCAAAGATAACAGTGAAAAACAGTCAAAAAATAAAGAAAAGAGCATGTGTTTCTCTGACTGATTAATATCCATATAATTGTGCGTAAAAAGTTAAAAAACCTTTGTGAATGAAAACAGATATTTCATAACTTACAGTTCTTTCTTACAGTATTAATGTACTTTTATAGACACATTCTCCTATTTCCATTTACTGTCATAATTTTTTCTACTATATGTAAATCCTTGCTTCTTCTTGAAGATAACTTAAGCCCATTGCAGTATAATAATTTTCAGTTTTTTTTCTTCATATTGCTTCTGTATCCTCCTTCTTTCCCTGTCTCACTGAGTAGTTATTTCAATATATTTTCTGTTAGCACTGAAAATTATTTTCTCAGGACCACACCTAGCTTCTTGGGGAAATGCCAATTAAATTCTCTCTCTGTTTAAGTTAGTAGTTAGGCTAACTTTGCTTAGTCCAAAAACTCAGTGTCCAATCAGTCTGTGTTCTGGGTAGTTTCTTACCATGTGTAAAACCTAGCAGGGGGCAAATATCTGCATTATATTCTATTAAATACTATCTGCATGCCTGATTATATGAACAAACACAGTTTAGAAGCTATCTTAAGCTTTCTTCTTGTCCTTGAGTATCACATTTGACTACAATTGGAACAGAAATAATTTAAAACAATTTTTTTTTTTTATGCATAGGGATCTCCTTAGCTTTTAAAAAATTTGATATGGAGAATTGTGTATTACCAAGGTTATTTCTTTATTCAAGACCTAATTGTCAATAGAGGAAACATGTCAAAGACCTGAAATTCATTCAATTTCCTATTGCTGGGAAAGTAAAATAGAAGCGTGAAAAATTTTAAGGGTTCCATTTACATTGCTTGAATGTGACAGTCATGCCAATTTGAGCTTTTTAAGTTGTTCTGTATTAGTTATAAATAATTTCCATGTTACTTTTATTAATGTAGCTGCATGATTTTCAGGTTCTTTCATTATAAGGAGGGCGGAATTTTTAATTTCCAAAACCGGTATTTGGTTGCAAACCCTCTGGATCCTGCTGTGATGCTAGGTGGAGCCTGAATGTCATAGAATCATTGTTTCTGACAACTAATCAGATATCCAAATGATTTAACCTCTGTATGTCATTGTCATCAAGCTGATGACGCTGATGAAGAATGCCTGACAATTAACAATGTAGAAATACCAAAATAACATAGACACTATTTATGTGGTTGCTAAGTTGGTTGTTAGGTGCTGCAAATATTACAGGAGTAGCCAACCCATTCCTCACTTCTAAAAATTCTCAGAAATAACTTTCTTTTTGGTTCTTTTGTTGGCCAGAGAATATTTCTTTCCTGAGCTGAATAAAAGGAGCAAAATGTTGTAGTCAGTCTGGTTTTCTTCATCCTCGTGCTCACTGAATCAGTCTAAAGGTCCACTGCACAGTAGATGGTAGATGCCAGCATGAGATTCACACAATATTCTGAGTT
>VZTN01026442.1:0-30031 GCA_013400515.1 Erpornis zantholeuca
CACTGCCGGGGGACGTGCCCGCCGCCACAGCGCCGCCATGCTGTACGGCACAGGGCCCCGCCCCCGCCAGGACCCTGGGGGGTGGCCGCGCAGCGCCTGAGCAGAGGGTGGCGGGGCCCCGTGGCGATCCCGCGCAGAAGCCGCCTGAGGGGAGCGTTCGGTCCGGGGCCCTCACGGCGCTGGAGGAAGGCTGGCAGAGGCTCTGCCGCTGGTGAATCACGCACACCGGCACAAAACTGTTGGCGTTGGAAGGGGCTTCGGGAGATCACCCAGTCCAACCTCCCGTACAAAGCAGGGCCACCTGGAGCAGGTGGAATGGTGGTTTGGAATGTCCCCAGAGAGGGTGACTGCACGACCTCCCTGGGCAGCTATTCCAGTGCTCTGCCACCCCCAGCGTAAAGCTCTTCCTCTACTGAAGTAAAACCTCTTGTGTTTTAGTGTATGGCCATTGCTCCTCATCCTGGCACATGCAATAATGAGACTCCTGTTCAGTCTTCTCTTCAGATGAAACAGGCCCAGCTCCCACAGTCTCTCCTTATAAGAGATGCTCCAGCCCCCTCTGGAGAAGGGGGTTCCTGTGCTGGAAAGCTGGAGTAGGGCCCACCCAGGCAATGTGGGTCAGTGACCCTGACCTGCACCAACAGCTTTCACACATGGCTGGGCTGTGATGGGACAGATACCTGCTCAGAGCACCTCCAATGTCTCAGCCTCCGGCAGCATTCCCTATCTCTGTGCCACATGCCAGCTATTGATTAAACAAGGACGATGCTGCTGACCTATCCTGAATGGGAGCTGTGAGAGTTACTAATGCCTGTGATGTGTTCTGACAGCCTGAGGTAAAAGGCCTCAAAGCTGCTATAGATCAAAACAAATCAAGGGAACGAGTTTTTCCTCATTCAGAGGTGCTGGCTGTTGGCCTTTACTGAAGCTCAGTACTCGCCCTGCCTGCTGCTGTAGGTAGTGTGTCATACATGTTAAATACCAGCACAGCCAAACCAGAGTTTGGGACGAGAGAATCAGACGCTTTTTTCTACAGGAAGAAGGTTTTAGGCAGCTGTGGTTCAGGCTCTGGAGCAGGGGCCCAGCTCACAAGGGGGCAGCATCAAACCATTTTGTTTCAGAAAACGCCAATCCTCTAGTCCACAGCTGAGGAGAAATGGCAGGAAATTAAAATACTCCAAAGAAAGTTTTCACCTCCAGTTTAGTCTCATGATTTTTCTTTGCCCCGTTAATGTTTGAAAATACCCAAAACAGGAATTATTATCACTTTAGTAAGTGGATTGATGACTTTTTTCCAGCATCATTGCTGTTAAAAGAACCCCAGCAAAAATACAAGAAAACCAAAGGCAAACCCCCTAACCTCCTGCAGCACTAATTAATACTGTTACCCACTGCAACAGCAGTGGAAAAACAAGACTAGAGCATACTGAGAGGCCTTTGAATTAAAGAAATCTCGAGCATATTCAGATACAATCTTTTATGCTTTTCAGGTACATGCATGCGAAGTCTTTTCAGCTTTTTATTTTAGCTACTATTCTGAGTTGAATCAGGCAGTGTTGAGCATATGCTCTTCACGCAGATTTAGTTCAGACATGTAGGATCAAGGGTAGAATTATGTCTTTCCAAATACAAAACAAGTTTATGTGAGGAGATGTCCCTGCAGCATTATGGCATTCTACTAATAAGGAAAGGCCTTAAATGTGGCAAAGCAAAGTGAAACTAAATTGAACAAAATTAAAGGAAGGTGGGGGTTGGTTTCTTCTGCTGTGTCCCAAATGAAAGGATGAGAGGAAATGGCCTTAAAATGCCAAGGGAGATGCAGATTAGGTATTTAAAAATACAGCTGGTGCTGTGCCATTGTCTGACCATGTCCCCAGCCCTCTGACTATATCCCACAGCTCATGGGAAAGCATGGTGCAGTTCCACAGGCTTTCCCATCAGGACCACCAGCTTCAGAAGTCCAGAGTCTGTGCTGTGCCATTCCACTTGTCCTTGCTCATTCTCACAGGCTTGATCCTCGAGAGTGATAGAGACTGATAGCAGCAATGAGGAGTGGGTTGTGCTCATGGTGACAGTATAGGTAAGAGCAGCAGCCCCTGTATTGCTTGCTGTCAGCACTGAGCAGGTGTGTCTGTGCTGCACTTCAAAAATCCTTTTCAGGGACCAGAGACAGATATTGGTTATCAGATGTGGTTTCTACTGTATCTCTGGCTCAGCTTGTATAGCTTTCTATTCTTCCTTTAATTCTTTTGTGGTTAGCATTATGTTGATTAGATAATTAGTGATACACTTTTTTTTTACATGTATATTATATATCTTAGTTTCTTTTAAGAAAACAAGCATTAAGTCCTTTAGCAACAAATACATTGTTATGAGGAACCCTTGAGATGAAGCCTTGTGTCTCTGCAGTGAAGGTACATACTTCCAAAACTTAGATTGAAAAAAACTTCTTCCAAGATAGTTATGAGACTTAAAATCATATTTCCACTGAATTTTTGTCGGTTGTAGCTAGACATGTTTAAAGTCATAAATTAACTTCTACACTGGATGTGGTTTGGTTTATTTCCAGGGGGAGATGTTTATTCAATATACTTTAAACAATGTGGTATTAAAAGGGTAAAAGAGACATCCTGTATTGGAAATGTATATAAATCCATTCAACAAAAAAAGGTGCTTTTTAAGTTGTGAATTGGTTTTGTTAGCAGGCAAACTTTATCCTTTCGAATTTATTGTAAAGACTGCTTGCAATTATTTTCCTTTGTAGGAAATACATTTTGTTACATTTATCAATGGCTTACTGATATTCTTCCTCATGAAGATGACCAGGACCAAATACTTTTTCTACCAAAACCTTTAGAAATTTTGACTTCTCAAGCACATATTCTTGTCTTTCCTGTTTTTCTGGCATAGTTTCCTTTATGTCTTACTTTCCCAGATCAGCAACCAGGGAGGGTGGGGGGAGGAAGAGAGGTGTCAGGTAGATACTGTCTTTGGAAGTCATCACTTTGTGTCCTTTTTAGTGGGTGGGGTGGGAATCTGTTCTCTCAGAGGCTGCATTTTGTGGCATGACTTAATGCATAATTTACAGAAGTGTCAGTGAACTCTACTGGTTCACTGGTTGAGCTAAGCTGTCTCTGCATTGAGGTAGGACCTTTTGGTTTCTTACCATCTCTTTTGATTGATTGCACTCTCTTTTAAAGATTATTTAAGAATTATTTTCAGAAATTTGTCTCAAAGTAGAACTCATTCAAAATTTAATCTGTGCCTTTTTATTCTTCCCTTCCTTCTTTAACATAGATAGATAGATCTTCTGTTCATAGTATGTCCTGAACAAGTAATTGATTGCAAGTAAGGGGGAAAAACAGCAGAAACAGATGAAGCTTCAAGTAACACAAGTTCTTGGCTTCATTCAAATGCTTTAGTACATATTGCCAAAAAACGTGAGGGTAGAAAAGAGAGAGATATGATAGACTTAACTGCTTCAAAGTTTTTGTGAGGAGTTATAAAATCTTTGAAAGCTAAAAGGTTTTTTCAATCTGCCTGATAACCTTTTAAGATGCAGTGTAAACACAAAATAGTCTAACTGCTTGTATTATCTGTTCAAATTTAGAGTACAACTTTGCTGGTAACCTTTCTTGTCTTTCAGCTGTTTCCCATTTTAGATATTGCCAGGCAGTTTCCTGATTCAGACATGAGTGGTGCTTCCTTTCTCAAAATTCCTCTTTTGCGTGTTTCTCAGCAAGAGAGACTAATTTCTAAAGGAGACTAAGAGAGATTGTGAAAAACAGCAAATTCACATAAAAGAAAATCCCTCCTGCTATTCTGAAAATGCAAGCTCAAAAGAATTTTCTTCCACATGATCTGTGGGGTTTATGATAATGTGCTGGCTCTCCTGTCTGCCTTTGTTTAGGCTTTTAAAAACCAGTCTTTGTCCAGGATTATTAGAAGAAGGGAATGCCATTTGTTGTTATGCCAGGCATGGATTTAGGGGGAAAAGCTTTAGCTCCGTGCTATGCACAGCAAGTGGGAATAGCCCTGCCACACTGCATCATGTGATTGCAGCTGGGAGCTCTGTCCATAAGCAAGTCTGCTCAAGTTTGTGCAGCCACATCAGAGCTAAAGTGGCAACTGTCAGGGCAAGTCAGCCTGAACCAGCCAGTTATCCTGAGCTGCTGCCATTCATGTGATGTTGCTCCCAGGCTAATGCATCCTGGTTCTACATCTTCCCATAGGTGTGCCCTGTGAATCCAGTACCTGATATTCTGAAATACCAAACCTGTCTTTTAAGGTCTGGGCCCTATATAAAAATTGTATTACACCAATACATTTGTAGCTCTCCACAGTTCTCTAGTCTGGATGTATTAGTATCAGGGCAGATTTTTACTGTCTAGACAAGGTTGAGTCATATGAATAGTGTATAAGATTATGCACTGTGGAGTTTGTAGCATTGTTAGTACATGAGTAAAAACTTGCAAAAATGTCCGTACTTATATAGACCATGTGTTGGGCTAACAGGTAAATTAAAGACAGGCATAAACCAATGTCTATCAGGCTACCAAAGAAAATTCTCTTGGAGAAGAAAATACCCCATAACATACTACAAGATTTCAACTTCCTGTTAACTTGCAAGCAATTTGTGGACATTATCACACAATTTGGGTGGCTTAATCAACTGAGTCTCCAGCTTTGTCTAATTTTCAGTTATTGCCATTCTCCATTTTACTTATGTAATGAAATACGTAGAAAACAGCACGGGTTACTTGCAGGCGTAGCTTTTATGACAGAAGTAAACAGTTGTGGGCAGGCAGAAGCAAGTTTGCTCCTCCCATGCTTCGAGCCTGAAGAATATAATTCAGCTCCAAGTTAGAAGACTTTTAGAAGTGTTGTCATAGGATGTTGCTCAGTCTGGGACGTCTTGGCACTAAATTATGCTGCAGAGCAGAAGTTGGGCTGACACCACCCACAACTAGCTGTAGTTAATTGCAAGGACTTCTCCAAAGAGCAGCTGTATGCTTACACAAGGTTAGTGCTTAGAGTAAGTTTTACTGTTTTAAAGTCTTTTCTCTACAACCCAGCAGTAAAAAAATTTCTCTGTTAATTTGAATTGTGGGTGGCATAAGGGATCGTGCAGACACAACCAGCTTCTGACCAGACAGGAAATTACTGTCAGTGAGGCTGGAGCACAGTATTGCTTACTTCATTCTTTGTTCTGCTTGATGCCTGGATTATAAGAAAATATTTGTAGAGCCAAAGCTCTGTTATACATGGGAGGGGTAGTTCAGAGTTGTTCTGTATTGACCTTGGGGACTGTGCTGTATTGCAGGGTCTTAGTTATGTTTTGTTTAGAGCTACTAGAAATACTTCAATCTTCACCTATCTGTTTTTTTCCCCACAATTCTTTATTTAATTAATCTGCTTAAAATTATTTGGTTTTCTCTTGTCATGCTCTTAGGTGGTCCCTAATTCTTGCAAGGACCTCCCCTATCACATGACAAAGCCTGAAGTTCTCAGAACTTCAGTTCCTGTTTCTGCCACATTTGGTACAAACACATTCTTTAAGTCTTTAAAAAGTTTCTAGGCTAGAGCTTCAAACATTTGCTGACTAGGTCTGAGTTTTGCAGTGAGAATACAGGAGAGAACTGTTACCACATTGTGTTTGGGTTTTTTGTTTTTCTTCTTATTTTCTTCGATGGTGCAATTTAATTGTTCCCACCTTGAAGGAAACAATATAGACAGACAAGCAGAGTACAAGGTTTGTTAGAATAAGCTGCTTCTTTTATCTTAGAGCCATTTGTAGCAGAATATTTTCCCAGCTAGAAGGCACAGAAATTCAAATGTGCTATTTATAATGTATTGATTGCAGCTCCTGCTGTAGTTGCTATTAAGCCATTTGCTATACATACCTCCCCTGCCTCCTGCAGCACTCTATATTTAACCCACATGCCTAGGTCTTGTTCCTACCAATTCTGCTCTGGCTGTAGCATGCTACGTCTGAGCTGAAAAAAGGACTAAATCCCTTGGGCCAAATTCATTCCTGAAGTTGCTTGATTGAACAGGTTGCATTTACACTGAGCACAGATTTGGCTCATACCTGACTTTGTCAGCATTCACTGTGCTGTAACTAAGTAACAAGAGCACTGTCGTTAGGGGAGAGATGAATAGCTTTCTCTACGGTTATTAGAGCACCGAGCACCTTTAAGGAGTGCAGAATCTGTGAAAGGAGGAGTTGGGGAAAAGGACACCGCTCCTTTTAGAGTCTGTGTAACAGAACTGATAAGCTATTCCTCTGATGTGATCGAATGTGACTGAATACTGCAGGCTCTTGGACTCTTATTCTGTAAAATCCACAGGAGAGCAGCACAGGAAAAGATCGGAGGGAACAGCTTCTGCTATACTAAGAAAGGTACATATTTATATTTTCTTATTTCTCAGGCTTGACACGATTTGTTATCCTAGATAATGTCACTATTTTAAACAGTGGTGCATATGAAAGAAGTGGTGTTTTCTGCATTCTGACTGGCACTCATTGTCAGGAAGCCAGTCCGTGGGCAGCAACAGCTTTCACAGAGAAAGAGTAGGACATATTTGTGTGTAGTGCATTTGTACTGTATTGTAAATCTTGACAGCTGAAGGAAACGAGATGAGATAACCCTGACTAAATTGAAAATGTAATTTATGGCTATAAGTATGCTGGAATTTGGTATTCATTTGTATTCAAGAAAAAGCTGAATGCAAGTCAAGCTTCAGTCACATTTGACTGAATAGCTGCTTTTATAAATGTTTTGCTGCAGATGTATTTTTTGGAGGTTTTCATTCTCAAGAGGGAGTTCTGCTACTGCAAAATGTTTCTGAAGAAGAGAGAAAAAGTACTTTTGCTTACTAGCCATGTTGGAACTTGCAGAGTATCCTTCTGATGCCCATAATGGATATTTTTTACCTTCTGTCCTTTAAAAACAAACTCATATTTACCAATACTGTCAACCACGTCATACTGATGAACTCTGTAAGAAACCTTAAACGACCTTTACTTTGTCTCTGCACTTAAGCTTACTTTTTTTCTGCTTACTCAGTTGTGGACTTCTCTAACAAAACCCTCAGATGCAGAACCACATGCATTTGCACAGCTCTGCAGTATTGAAATGGAAAAGAAAAACTTTCTGATTTATAGCTTTAGTTTGCATTAATGCGAAAAGAATTTGATCACATTAACACTGCAAGCAACTTACTTGCCACCCAAGTTTAGCAATATTTCTCAGCAGTCTGGTACCCAGTTTATCTCTGCCAGTCTCATACTGCTGTCTTTCAGCATTCCTTCAGGATCACTGCAATTAAAAGTGACTGGGAATTTTTTGAAAAAACATAATTTTGGCAGCAGTCCCTGAAAACAGATCTTAATGTGGGAGGCCATTCTAAAGCTCTCTCAGAAAGCAGTTTCCAGCCAGAGACCCTTTATGCCCACAGCAAGCACTTTTCTGGGGAGGGCATTCACTCAGGATTTGAAACCAATCCCTCCCCTACTCTGTCTCAGGCTGCCTCTTCCCACGCGGTGTTTGGTTACCTGCTGGGCTGTGGTGGATCCCACCTTGCCTGGCATGTTACAGTTGTTAATTTCCATAGAAGTAAGTCATCGTTTCAGCAGAGATTTCCTTCCTAATCTTTCAGATCCCTCAGTGGGTGTCCTTACCACCAAGTTTCTGTCATGCACTCCTCCCAGCCTGAAGAGCAGCTTGGGGAGAGCAGAAAGCTGTGCTGGGAGAGAGACAGATTTACAGTAGATTAGCTGGTAGCCTTGGAAGCAGGGCAGGAGCATGCAGTGGGGATTTGGGACACTGAGGATTCAGCCCTGTGATATAAAGAAGAGACTGAAATAGGTCTGTCATGAGGACAATTTGCCATTTTGGTCTTTACTCTTCCACCGCTTTCTCCCTACCTCCATCTGGGGCAAAATCATTCAATAAGAGCTTGATTTTACCCCCTGGGGATCATGAAGAGCTCAGCTTAGAAAACTTTTGACAGACCAGCTCCTAGTGTGCTGTTAGGGCAGAGAACTTTCTACTTTTGTCAGTCCACTGCCTTCCAGGTAGGATTGTGCAGTTCTGCTGAGCCACACTAACTACTAGCCTTAAACAGTGGTACTAATAGTACATCTGGAGGGCTCCAGTAGGAATGAGGACTATGAGAAACAAACAATTCCTAGAGGTACCTGAAAGGGTCTTTTTCCTGAAAAGCTGTCTTTGCTTAAGCCCCAGTAAAGTGCATTTCTTATCCTTGAAGAATTCTCTCACCCCAAGCTCTGGCTTTAATCATGCAATGTGTTCCCTTGGTCAGTCTGGATCAGATTGCTACAAATTCCTGTGGACCTGCTAGTTGGATGGAGATGAAGCCTCTCTGTGTAGCCAGTTCATTCTAAACACTGCACTTCTTTATGTGGCACATAACCATTATATAAACCTTGTGCTTTGGGTGATAGCACCAAATACCATCTAGAGAATGGCTGCTGGGAAGGGAGTTTTAAGTGGGTAGCAATTATCCTAATTGAAATCTATGTGGGGAGAATGGATTTAAAGGCCCTTATAAAGTTTATTTGATGGGGCTCCCAAGTAGGCAATAGGCACTTTTCTGTTCTTTTCCTTTCATTCAGTGAGAAGAAACTTGTATTTGTTTCCTTTCAGCCTGAGAAGAGAGAAGAAGACAAGACAAGACAAAAGGGTATGGGGGCAGAAAATAATAATTAGAACTTTGCATTTATAAAAGACAGAAATTTTTGTAGTCATGGTAGTGAAGCTAAATCATAGTAATTTGAAAAAAAACGGAGAGGAAAATCTAGATTTCAGGCAAGAAATAGTGAAAAATTATATAAAGTCTGTTCAGATTGTTTTCATGATGTCAGTGGAAAATCTGAATGTCAAACTCCCAGACTAAGTTTCCATTGAAACACAAGCTATTCACATTTGGCAATATGCTTATTATTCTTCACAGAACAGTTGCACTCACTTGAAAATACATAAACAGTAACAAAAGAATAGAAGGTAAAAAGATTTTTTTTGACCTTTAAAAGTACTAAATTATGAAGCTGTTGAATTGTGTTGCCTACAGCAACAGGATACAATATGTTTGGCAGAAGTTAGTTTAGACTTTCTGACCAAAATACTCTGCCTTTCTTGCTCTGGGAACACATCAAGAAAAACAAAATGCCACAAAAGAGAGATTGCCTCATTCAAGAGAGCATAGGACTAAGAGTCAGGAACTCTGGTTCCAGCACAGCACAGTTCTCCTCTGGCCTAGTGCAGGACATTGACAAAATATGTGTAGAAATGTGCTGAGTCTTCTGCATTGTTTTCACAATGCTTCATAAACAGCTAATATATCCTTACTAGTGTGCAAGTCCCCTGCATATGTTATTGCATCAGTGTCTAAAGGCATAATTTTAGCAGAAGCTGAAAAAGGTTGAATGATGTAAACTTATCAAGTGCTCCCCATTCACCAGGTTATATGAGTTAATAAAGGCAAAATTAGATTCTAAACCCTTTAGCACCAGAATGCTAAAGTACTGTCTGGATGCATGGAGACTCCTAATAAACTCTTTAACAACCAACCAGTACTTGGCAGTTAGATTAAATGCATGAAAAATTATAGCAAGACTGGATGTACCATCAGTTTTCCTCAAAGGCCTGAATTGTCAGCAGGCTGAAAGCACTTTAGGAAAGCATTTGAAGCACTGCTTGTCTCCACATTTTCCCAGTTGTTCATAAGCTCAGGAATAATAATGTTACATAGGCATTTGCTGTCTTAGTATATATATTGTCTATTACATATATTATGAATACATATATTCATAGCAGGGACTTTTCTGAAAAAGATTTATTCAGCTTTACAATGCCTTGAAAATGTACACATGTAGCAGTAACTTTAACTCTTGTGGCAACATAGAGGAAGGTAAGACAGCTCATCCAAGGCCACATCAGAAAAACAGTGCCAAAATGAGACTCACAGCTAAGTCCCCTGGCTCAGGTCACAAAGCTTACTCTCATTCCAGCCCTGGAGAATGGCAGTCTAATGTATGTGCCATCTTTGTAGAAAAGGGTGGGGTTTTTTGAGATAATGTTTAGGACTTAATTTTCAGTACAAAGCAAAGCAATATCAGTTTATCTGAGCTAAAACTGTAATGAGAGGCTCTTTAATTTGGCTTAGAAGGATTCACCTGGCTTAGAAAAATGTTCTATCCAGCTGTTTTCCACCTCACAAGTATTTCAATATCTGTCATCTCTTATTTTCATATCTGTAGGAAATGACATCTTGTTAATTACTCATAATGTAGTGAACAAAGCTTCAGAATAGTTAAATAGTCAAATTTGATACTTCTTGAATCCACTGAGTGTGAGTCTCACTAAGGTATAGGCTTCTGTTAAAAGTTGGACCATTTAAAGGTGCTTACTTTCACATGCTTATTTTTCTTCTCAGTAAACATAATTTTTTATCAGAGGGAGTTGATTTGGAATCAGAGAGACAGTTGCAATCAGTAGTTTGCATCACATTCCCATACATCTTCCTCTAACAGTTTTATGAAAACTTTGTACAGTTTCTATGAAACACTGAAAAAGATCTCAGTTCAACCTGGTTACTCGGACTTACCTTAAAAACTGATGTTACCAATTGTTCTAATCCTTATTTTTTCAGGGAATTCTAAGAGCAATTATTTTTTAGCAGAAGTTGAAAAAATGTACCAGAAGGATTGATAAATAGCATTACTGAAAGATCCTTATTTTAACCTTTGGTGAAATGATTGGAGTCAGCTGCATGAGAATAAAGAACAGGATTTATTGGTTTGGGCTCCATCACGTGGGCATTTTTATGATTTTAGAAAAATTGGAGATCATATGATAGTAAGGGGATACTGAATCCCCTAACTTAACATCTGTTGGCATAATACCAGATCCCTAAGTCTGAAGCAGTCTCTTGAGGTTTCTTTTATAGCTGTTGGAATGACTTAGATGTTTTATCTCCACAGGCAGGTAAGTTGGGGCAGCAGATTTCAGCATTTTGTGTCTGCTTCTCTCTTTGAAAATATCTTTTTAAATCTCTGTCAGCTGAAACAGAGGTACTCCCATTCAAATGCTGATTGTTTGAGTATGGTGTGCATCAGGGGAAAACTGCTGAGCTGCATTATCAAGTTATGATTTGGTCTTATGAAACCTGCCAAAATGAGTAAGATTAGATGCATAAGAAAATAACTCAGTGCTTTAGAAAGACTCATCAGTAGTTTGACATGTTTGGGCATGAAATTTTAATATGTTTTCTTTTAAACTCTGTCTTCTCAAAAACAGATGTACTGATACGTGTTATTCATTCCTTCCCATAATGTTGTCCCTCCAGTTTTCTGCTTATTCCCTTCCTGAATTTTTCATGTGCCTGTTTTCCACTTCAAATTTTAGCTTTCAAAGAGAAGGCTCACTTTTAATGGTGCTTCTAAAGCACAGGAGAGGTTGCAGTGCTAACCCGTGTATTTGGAACCTCAGTACACACATTAAATAATAAGAGTGGCTGCCTTGTAATAAGTGGTTACGGGAAACTTGACTATGTGCAAGTTTTAGTGCATACTTAATGAATCTCATGAATTCACATTAAAGCTAAAATTACTGTTGCATTTTCTAAAGCTGTCATAACATGACTGTCTCCTAGGTAGTGGTAGTTTTAAATTGGTTGACTTACACACTTAATTTTCATATCAAATATTTTCCAGCTAAGAATATGAAAGCAATTACCTATTTTGGTAGAGACTTTTTTTCTCTCTGGGTGCATGACCATCACCAATGCCTCTTGCTCTTGGCAGACTGCCTTTACAGTCTACTGCTGTCACTAAATTTATTTTCACACCTAAGAAGACAGAAATTAAGAGGGACACACTTTGAAAAAAACTGTGTTAAAAAAATGAAAAGAAAACCAAGATGTGTCCATTTGTCTCTTTTAGAAGGTACCTTCTCTGGAAAGTGGTTTTCAGGATAATTGCCTCCTGAAGGAGTTCTGCTAAGAACAACCTATACTGCCAGTTTATGCAGGTGCTGGGATATTATACAGAAATATTAATAATCATTTAAAAACCCAGTAGTTGAAAAACATTCCGTGATACCTTAAAAATAAGTAAACTCATCTCGGAATGAAAAAATCAGCATGTTCTCTGTAGGTTGTTTCTACCTGTGAGCAACCTCTGAGGATCCATGGAGGCAGGTGGGCTCTGCTCTTACCTGTGGTAGCATTCATGTGATAACATAAGAGCAGGTGGGCTCTGCTCTTATGTGTGGTCGCATTCATGTGGGATTCAAGTGCAAAGATCTGAGGCACTGTAAAAAGTGGATCCCTCAGAGTACTTGATTCAGTCAGTCTGAATTCATTCAGCATTCCTGCAGGACAGGGAGTGGAGCAGAGTTAGCCTACAGAGGCTCTCTCCCTGGTTTGAGAAGGGTCTCATATCAATGGTCTCATATCAATGCTAAGCAATACAGGAGGAAAGCTGTTCCATCAAAAATACACCACATAGTTCATCCTTGCTGCTCTCATCCACTCTGGCTTTATAAAAGGTCTTCGAAGAGCAGCCCCAAACATGCTGGCAGGATCTCAGTGCTGAAGCAACAGCCTGTGGCAAGGTCTACTCAGAGAATGCCAA
Organism: Erpornis zantholeuca; assembly: GCA_013400515.1. NCBI lineage: Eukaryota > Metazoa > Chordata > Aves > Passeriformes > Timaliidae > Erpornis > Erpornis zantholeuca. The sequence continues at coordinate 12,662 of VZTN01026442.1, forward strand.
GTATCCATTGTAACCAGAGGATTATGTGTGGCAGTAGTGTGAAGTAATTCTGAATGCCAGCAGTCTTCAGTTCTAGAGGGACCTGACTACAGCTGGACTGCCACCAAGTGAGTCAGGGCTGTGCAGGGTCACAGTTTCACGTGTCCAGAGGCAGGATGGGCAGAGACCTGCCGGCCTCAGGAAGTGCTTTCTGGGCTCCATCCATTCATTGGAGTTCAGATAATTATCTCTCGCCTGTGTTAGTAATCCAAATCCATCAACAAGGATCATACAATCAACTAAGCCCTGAAAATCAAGTAAAGACCAGTCAAGTGAAACTAGAGAGATATTTTATGTTAAACTAATGTCATTTTCACAGCCCTATTGAAGTTCTCAGTGGACAGATAATGTCGAACATTTTCATGCAGAAAAACTAGAAAGAGCTGAAGTCCCATCTGAAAAGTGCAGGACAATTGGGCCTGGTCAGTACTACTACTGCACAGAGGGAGAGAAGAAAAATTGACATCCAGGTCTTCATGATCCTGTTGAAGTAATGAAACAGGCTCATATTAGCTAGGAAAAAATATTCAGAAGGTCCAAGAAGCAAGATTTTCAAGTGCTAAAGACACTGGCAGGCTCTGAAAGGAAACATGTCAGGTCAGACTTTGCAAGAAAAGCATTAAAGGTAACTATTAACATTGGTGACTGCTTAAAAGCAAAAGAAATAGACTTTTGACAGCTCCAAACAAAATATACTTGTTCTGCAGCTAAGATAAGAGGATGGGTGAAGCAAATCAGCTGTACGGTGTCTTGAGCATATCTCCATGGAAACTCAGTCATCTTCTGAAGTCAAAATGTGTTCTGCATGATGATTCAAAATTTAAATAGTGGGATAGATTTTTCCTGTGTGTATATGCCAAGTCCCACTACAGAATGGATGTCAGACCGTCCATAAAAATTAAGATTTTTCTGGGATAATTTTTGGGTAAACAAAAAAGAGAAGCAAGAACAAGTAGAAAGAGATTTGGGGGGGATGTTCCCTGAAATGACAGTCCCTTTTTGCTGGTCTTGGGGACCTTTAGCAAAATTTTTGAGGATGTCGTAGCTCCTATTGGAGCTAGAACAAATTTGATGCTGGAAGCTCTTCATGCAGTTGCATGCTTGGAGCCAGGACTGAGCAGCTGTGTGGGGGAAGGGACCAGAGCATTAAATAAAGCTACTTGTTGACTGCCTGTAAAATTGGCTTCTAAAGGAAGTGCCACAGAGCACCATCCATTACCAAGTGACAGAGAGCCTTTTACAGCTATATAGATATAATCATAATTAAACTCTGTGTGTTCCTGTTCAGTACAGTTGGTTGTGGGTTATTCAGCTCAATATTTACAGAAAGGACAGCTCTCTCTCGTGCTACCTTAACCCTGGGCTGTTTTTCTCTTTCCTTCCAGATGCTGGAGAGCTCTTCAGTCCCTTTGTTCATTGTCTTCATCCTGCTTTTCATTTTGCTGCTCATGGTGTTGCTCATCAGGAGAAATGGCACTGCTGCCCTTATCTGGAATGAAATAATCCGGGAGAAAGTAACCAACTTCATCATGAATCAGAGCAAAGAACAGAGGATTTTAAATTTTGTGTTGCAGAATGCAGTCCGGGGAGACCCCTGTAGTGTGGTGGACACTATAGATAAATACTGCTCCCAGAAAGAGTGGGCCATGAACGTGGGTAATGAGAAAGGTAACTGCATCTGAAAGATCCTTCAAGACTAGCACAGCATAGGACATCTGATTGTATTCACGTGGCAACTTCCATCTGTTGCTGCTGCAAAAAACCCAACCCACACAGCCTTGTGGTCAGCAGAGTAGTTCTGGGAACAGTGGTGACTGCTCATGCAGATGTTTTTGAGGAGGGGTATCCAGTGACTCATCCAGAAAGTCACAGGACCACATGTGGGTTTCTGTGTTGTGCACATTGCAAGCATGTAAGCAGAGAGGGACAACTGATGGGAGAAATCTAGGGTTGCATTATACTTCACTCTCTACACAGGGTACTTCTGGGGCATAATTCATGATGTTAAATACTTTCAGATCCTTAACAACAAGACAGCAAATTGAAAAAAAAACCAAATTATGTTAAACTATATGAATTTTGTGTATGCAAGCACAAATTAGAAGTTTCTGTTGAAGGGAGAAATCCTGTCCATGTCATACAGTATCAGACATTGTTGCTATTTAGCAAATAAATCATCTTGTTCTTGCCTCCTAAAGAAAAATATGGGAACAAAAACTTTTTTCATAGCTGCAGGAAAGCAGCAATCTTTTCAAAAAACTATAATGGCAAAATGTTAATATGTTCCCTTATGAATTAGAAACAAAAGTACCTCTTGCTGGGAAACTTCTGGGGAAATTTGCTTAGTCTGGGATTAACATAGCTAATGAAATACAACTGTAAGCATTGTAATAAAAATGCTCCTCTGACGTGGGTACAATTTTTGGAAGTGGCTGCTCAGCATACCTGGCTGGGGTGCTTAGGGCAGCACAACAGTGGGTGATGGCTGAGTAGGAATACTTAAAGCTCTAAACTTTTAACATTTTGTGATTAAATTCTTAATAATTTCACTCTAGTTTTGCTCCGATGGCCTTTCCTCAGATAAGAGCCATCAAAGCTGGTGCGTCTTTAGTCCCTGAGATTTCAAGAGTGACTGCATGGCCTCAAGATGCCTCATCATCATATTCATGAACAAATAACATTTAATGACCAGAAAAATATCATTTAATGACCATGTCTTTGTGTAAAATCCCTTCCACTACTTTTTGAGTTTAGTTATCTAATTTCCAGCTATACAAGTAAGAGGAAATAGTTTTCTCACAAATAAATTCTTTTCTTCAAAGGGACTGAATGTAGTACACTGTCACTTCTTTTTGGGAACATTTCCTGTTGTTAAGAATTGACCAACATTTTCCATCCCACAAATTCATATAGTGAAACCAAATATTTTGCAATTTTGTAAGTAGACTTTTCTTTTTTCCTTTAAAGATTAATATTTAGGATAAGAAATTTTGTATCAGACTACAGCATGTGACATTTGCAACAAACATGAGCACTCAAAATCCAGGAGTTACATATTTCACAAACATATTTCCCTGCAGTTTCTGCAGTAAGTTCTTGGAAAAAAATACTGCATTTCCCCCTTCTAACACTATAAATGACTTAATTCAGGGAATTATGTAAGCTATATTCAGGAAATATAAGTTAATTTAGGGAATTCCTTACTCAGAAATGTATATATTGTGAAACTAATATTTCTTGTAGTTGAAAGTTTGCATTTTGAAGCTTAAAATGTCCATGATTAACTTCATCACAAATAATGCAGTTTGCAAAGGATACAGTATATAATATAAACTCTTAATATTTTAATGTCCTGAGCAACTAAGAACATGGATTTTTAAAGTTTCTTGTCACTGACTTGCTCTTCTGTATATGAACCAGTTTGATTTTGTCAAAAGGTAACCTTTTCCAATTTTAATCAGGTCTAATTCTAGACAAGACAGTGGAAGAGGCAAATCCATCAGTTGCCCTGGAGCTGGGAACATACTGTGGCTACTCAGCAGTGAGGATTTCTCGGCTACTGAAGGCAGGAGCTCGTCTGCTCACTGTGGAGTTCAACCCAGAATTTGCTGCTATAGCTAAACAGATGATTGAGTTTGCTGGAGTACAAGATAAGGTAAATACCATTTTGTCTGTAACCACTACAGCAAAACTGGTTAGATTTTGTGTTTTTTTTTTTTTTCCCCTTGTACCCAGGGGCCTTATAAATTTAACCAGCTCCATGCTTAGTTACAGTGCCTGACCTCTCACAGCAGGACTTCACTACCTTGCCTCCCAAAAGCCAGGAGAATACTGGGCTTCTCAATATAAATGAAAAGGCTCAAATGAAAAGGCTCAAATTGGTGTCAAGACTGACTACAAAAAACTGAACCATAGTCCAATTTGTTACAAAGGATCACAAGAATCAGTTGTATTAAGTGCACTGGACTTCAGATGAGAAGTATTTACCCAAATCTAGGTGGTCACAGTACGTATACCTAAGTTTTGTGCAGTCAGAGGTATCTTGACTCTATGTGGTTGAGATGCAAGTGTTTCCAGTCTATATCCCCCCTCTCAGGCTGGGGGATTCATGCCTCAGAGGTGCCTGTCTATTCAGCACACATCTCACTTCAGTGGAGCTGGAAACACTGGAGGAAGTAAGTCCTATCAAGGGACCTTCTAATGTGTTTCTTAACTTCTTGAAGAGAACCTGAAGTACTAGTGACATCTAAAACTGCTTTTCCCCATCTGATTTAATCTCCCGATCAGCTATGAGTCATAAACCAGACATTTCCTTATCACTTTCTTCCTCCTCTCACACTATATGGTGCTTGCCTGACAAAAATCCACGTGCAGCAGCTGCTTTCAGTTTAACAGGAGTTACTCCAATAAAGCTGTGAGGAAGATGTACCAGCATCTGTCCTGCCTCTTCCCTCTCCTGGCCATATCGATTATACATACTGTAGCCTCCATCTTTAATCTAACCTAACCTGTTCTCTGCATTTTTTTGCTTCCCTTGGACTACAAGACTCAACTGAGATGTAACTAAAACCAAAAGTAATTAAAAGCACTGTTTTCAACGGGAGATTTCCATGTTTCTAGTAAAGAAACAAATTATACACAAAAACAACAGGTCACCTTTTCTGTTATTTTAAAAACCAACAAAATCCAAAACACCCAAATTCATATTTTGGAACATAACTGAGTTGGTTTGTCAAAACTAAAAAAACACATTTGATCTAACCCTACCAAATAATTCAACTGACACAATATTGAGCTATAAACAGGATCTCTGGTGTCTGGCTACAATTTAAACTGAGCTAGGAACATGTGATTTTTCTTAATGGTTTGCAATTAATCAGATGGATTTGTATTTCAGGTAAAACTCCTAGAAGGCCCTTCTGAGGAAATCATCCCCCAGCTGAAAAAAAAATATGAAGTGGATACTCTGGATTTTGTCTTCCTGGACCACTGGAAAGACAGATACACACCAGACACCATCCTGCTTCAGGTCAGTTTGCACAATTCCAGTCTTAAAAGTAAAGTAGCAAATACCTTTATGTCTGTGAGGCCTCTGTTCTTTATGAGGGACCTCATCTGCTGTAAAAGGAAGACTGGCAGCCAAACTAGCAGCCTTACAAGAAAAGAGGATTTGAAGGACAGGATCCTAAACTTTTTTTAAGGACAACTGCCAACACTACATAGCTCAGGAGTCAGTGAGTACTGCTGAACCAGTCTGCTTCCTGAAATATACAGGTGTGCAGTAGAAATCCTACCTGGAGGAGTGCATGGTCTGAGTCTTACACTCCATAGGAGTTCCTGCATGCTCACCAACCAGAAAACTTGACCCAAAGCTCATCCAGATCCTGTGAGCAGGTGAGACTGGGGACCTGCATATCCCAGCATATCCAGCTCTGTAATTTCCTCAGTACCCCTTTTTTTGCCTGAGTCTATGGTGCCAGCAGAGCCTCTCAGTGAAATACTATTTTGGTAGCATGGCTGGGACTTGTCTGGGTCTTTACACTCCACCTAATTAACTGGCTGCAAAGCAATGTTAAGAAGAGTGCAGACTGCCCCAGCCAGGCACTTCCTAGGGAAATGCTGTCCACCTCTATGTCCAGCCCCAAATGTGGAAAAATTATGCTTATTTCTTCCCAAGCTGCCTTAACCATTACTGTATGTATTACAAAACAAGTTGGCTGTAACAGCAGTGGGCAGTGATAGGTAACTACCAGAGGACTTCTGGATAGGAAGGTATTTTCTGGTGTTAAATAACCGAGATTGACAACATCTGTACCTATCAACATAGCACATACAGATACTCTCCTAGCTAATAAAATTTTCTGGTTTTATGGAAGTACCATTTTTCAATTATTTTCTTCACAAATAAATCCACTTTTTTTGAGCCTGCCTCTTAAATTGAGAACCTGCCAAATACTTCCTGACCCCTGCTTGAGGACTACAACAATATTTTCTGATCCAGGCCCCCTGGTTTTTTAGTTTTAAGCCCTGTCCTTCAGAAAGCTGTTTGAAAAGGGAATTTGTTTGGGGTTATGACCAGCTAGTATTGAATTTACACAGCAGTAGCTGGCGAAAATGTTCCCTCCCTACAGTTATTTTGTACTCAGAGAATGCTTTCTTTTAAACTGCCTGTGTAAGGATGACTGAGCTCTTTCCACAGTGCATCCTTATCAGAACTTAGCCTTCACAACACAGCCAAAACAAACAGAGAGTTTAGTTCTATGGTAGTGGTCAGTCTGATGCAACTGTGATACAAAGTTGCAAAAAATTCCCACAAAATTAGGAGGAGAAAGACAAAGAACAGATCCTCAGATTTTTTCTTCAGCTATTACAAACCTTCTAAAATGTACTTTCAGCAGGTATTGCAATATGAATAGTGAATATGAAGTATGAATATATTCAGATGAAGTATGTGTATGTTGGAAGTGGTCCAGACAAAAAAGCCAGACATGAAGAGCATCTGAAATCCTGATCACCAGTGGAAAATCCAGTATGTTGTCTCTTGCAGGCTTCTGTAAGCTGTGCAATAGAAACAGACTGGAGGGTATTTGACATGTCTCTAAAATCACTGCTACTGTGCTGACTGGTGTTCAGTCCCCAGAGGCAAGAGCAATAAGCTCAACGGCTTCTGCAGCACACTCATCAACAGAACTGCTCTCATAGACTGGAAGCAACACAAAACAGCCATGTTTTGGCTACAGCTATTGCCAGTAACCACAGGATAACAACCAACCTCATTTAGCTACAGCTAAATTTTTTGTTTTAAAACAGCTGGTAAGCTCAGATAAGCAACTTCCCCTAGACAAAAAAATACCAGTAAAAATTAGGTTTTTAGGTTTACTGAGGATAAACATTGCACTTGAAGTGACTATTGCAAGTTAATTATGTCTTGTGGAAATTTGTCAGTGTTCTTCATTGTGCACAAACCTTCCTTCACACCCAGATCCTGAACAAAAGGAAGTTGTTTAAGGTGAAAGGAAAACAAGCGCAGAAAATGTCTTTCATTCTTTTAGCAGTTTTGGACTCTGACTGAGACTGGCCAAAGCAGTACATGCCAGTCCCTCAGGTGACCTAAAGTGCTACTACAACAGTTTAATGTCATATTAAAAAAGCTTTTAAACAGGAGGCGTAACAGCCAAAACAAAGCCACCTTATTGATCAGTAGACATAGCTGGAAACAAACTGATGAGGAAATCACACACTTCCACTTGATTTACTATTTCAGAATCAGCATCTCTAATGTTCTACTAATTAACAGAAAAAGTCAGCAAATGGCCACAAAGGACCCGAGAGTTACTCAGTTTCTCCTGTGCCTCTTCGACCTTCCAGACCTGTACCACAGTGGGTTTTTGGATGCAGGCACTTGAGCATGGCCTGGCTAACATGAAAGTACACTGCATTCAAGCCAATGTCTGCTTAACAGCTACTATGAAGCAATTTCTCTTCTTTCTAGGAATGCAACTTGCTGAGGAAGGGCTCAGTTCTTCTGGCTGACAATATAATTTTCCCAGGAGCTCCAGATTTCCTTAACTATGTCCGCAAGAGCCCCCATTTCCAATGCACTAACTACCCATCTCATCTGGAATATATGCAAGTGGAAGATGCTATGGAGAAGGCTGTGTTTCTGGGATAAAGAGAGCCATTAATAATCAACTTTGGTTTCAAATTATGTAAATGCAACTGCACAGGTTAATTTGTCCGTGCTATAAAGTTTTTTTATTATTTTTTTATTTTGGAGCCTGTAGTTAAACAAGTGCTAGTGATCTTTTTAGGCGAGGTAGAAACTAAGATCAGGAGTAAGTAGGATCTGTGCCATTGTTCCACATGAATTCAGCAAACCCAAGGTGAGGCACATTGCCTCCCCTTGGCCAACACATCATCAAACGACAGAGTCTGTTATTTTGAGCTCAAGCTTGAACAACCACAGTTTGGGTTTAGAGTGAAGTGGAGAAATACACTGCAACTTCTGAAGCCTTGTGTCCCCAAGCTAAACTCATTAATCATTAGCAAGAGAGGGGAAAAACACCCATGTTGCAAGAAAAGACCATTTCATGTGCCCTATTTTTGCTAAATTACTAGCATGCCTCTTGATGAAGTGAAGGCTCCTCTTGTGAGATCAGATACTTCTTTGCATATTTACTGCAAAAGTTATTCATCTCTATGTGAGAGAAAAGATCACACACTGAAAGAAGATACCCATGCAGTGCTGAGAAAAACAAAACAGAATTTTGAAAACACAAACAAATAAAATTACTAATCTGCCCATGCAGAGGCAGGGAAAACTGAAGTAGTAAACAGATTAAAATAAACACAGTAACAGGCAACAAAAGGAGCAGACTCTTTCCAAAAGAATACCAAACTACATAATATTTGACCTTGAGAAAACTTTATCCCCTCGTTATACTGTACATACATAGTATGTGCTTTTTAGATGCAGGGCAAGCTGCTTTCTCTGAAGTGCTGTGTATGTTTAAGATGCTGTATAAAAATAAAGACCAGAGAGAATGGGTTTTAGCAGGTGGGTCCTGCACGCCCTGGTTAACCTCGTTACGCTATGTGAATAGTGTGGGTCATCACTGAGAACATTCAAAGCCAAATCCAAACTCTCTAACTCACCTGAACGATGCAGAAATCCAGTGGCATTTCCTAGCATGTCCTGCTGTGATTATGAAAGGCAGAAATGGTCACATTTATAAATAAAAAATAAAAAACAATACAGCAGAGGCATGACTTTCATTTTTTCCAATGAATTCTGTACTGCACTTGAGGCTTTCGGACTTGAAACAGCCACAGAAAGATCCAGCAGTTGAAAATTGGAGCAAAAACCAAGGATAACCATTCTTGATCTTCCCAGTATGAATTCTTTCAAGCCTGTTTCTTCCTTTTATAGCCCACCTTACTGCAGTGGTCCCTCCCCTGGCCTGTGTGCATAAAATCCACCTCCAGGACACCAGTAAGGAGCAGAGGATCACCATGCAGTGTAAAAGGAAACTAGAACAGGCTAAGGTGACAGAGTTTAGAAATGGACCAAGCAAGCCATGGTGACCCAGCCAGCTTGTAAAGTGTGCATTTCACAGGGATAGGAAGGAGAAGGCAAAACTATTAAGTGTTTTTCTAACAAATTAGACTCTATCATACTGAGAGAGATACAAGTTTTCCTGTAGTGGATTCGATTATGCAGAAGCAGCCTCAGGTGACTCTGTTGTGCTGTTCTGTCTAGAGCCAACACTGAGTTCTAACACTTCCACCTCGTACTGTAAGTCAGTGATTAGTTCTGTAACATTACTCAGCAGCATGTCCTCTTGGCATTCAGCTCAACTCAGTCACTGGACCAAAGTCCTTCAGGTGGTTGCAAGCAATATTTGCAAAATTTGCAATACAAAATAGTCTTCAAGCCCATTTACTGGCATACACAAGTTTCTAGAGCACACTGGAAAATCTAGATACCTATGGTTGATCAGAAGATTTGTCTGTACATCTAAAGCCTCGACTCCAAAGAATCTTCTCTTGTGTTTAGCCCCAAACACCTTTGCCCTAAACAGACACTCCTGTCACAGCAGGGCTCATCACACAGGCTGACAAGCAAACCAGTCTCAGAAGGATGAGTAAGAGTAAAAAGGTACACTCTTCTGCACTGTACAAGAGAGGATCTGAAAAATGCAATCCTACTGCTTGTTAATGGCCAAAATTACTGTTTAAGAGACTGTCAAGAAGATTAGGAAAGGTGGGAACTTGTAGAGTTAGCATGGATATTTCAAAAGATCCATCAGTGAATAATGTAGTTGTAATATATGTGCCAAATATTTGACCAGCCACCTTTTAGTATATAAAGGTGTTTTAATTCATTAGAAAGCAATTCCTACATGGCAAATTGTAAAAATAAACACAATGTATGTACTATCAGAATATTTGCAGAATTCCATATGTAAGAAAAATTTTTCCACTTCACTACATTTTTGAAATGCTCTTAATTATTGGTGGCAAGGGATGAAAAGAAAAAAGCCTGACTCAGTTTGCATGACTGATAATTAGAAAAAAGGCTTTTGGTCAGTTGAGCAAATATGATCTGGAGTCACTGACACATAAATGTGAAATCTCCCAGGGAGAAGAGGCACTTTTCAAAATAAAGTCACGCTTTGAATTCTGGGAGAAGCAAAAGGCAGACAGTGGATCTTCTAATTCAAACATGTTCTAAAAACCTACTGAGTGTTACTGCAACATCAGCCCATTACAGTTGGAAGGCACAACCTATTCTCACACAAAGCGGGTAGGGAATGGTGCATGTGCAGCATGTGTTTAAGGAGTGCCATGAGAGTGCACCACTGATAAAAAACTCCCAAGGGAGAGAACTCCCCTAAAACAACACACAGCTTTTTGCAGATTCTCACAGCTCAGCTCAGAAATGGATGATCTCACCAAATACTGCTAATTTACATCTACTCTCCAGATGACAGTTACTGTCTAGGTTGTCTTAGTGATTCAGGCAATACATGGAAGTGAGGTCTGGTTTCTGCCAGAGCCTCTTTGTTACCTCAAAGGAACATGATACTCTCAAAATATTGAACCAATTCAGTGTACAAGAAAGGAGGAGGATTTAAGAGGAAGTGGAACCTAGCACAACTGCCTTTTGCCTATCAGGTCCCGTGGAAGCAATCCCTCCATCAGAATTTACTTGTCTGAGTAGAGAGTAGGCATCATGTTTGTTGTACAGGAGCCACTGCCTCCTCCACTGGCATGAAGAAGTGAAAAGGAGCTCACTGGAGAATTCTGAGCAATGAGTCAAACACTAAATGCAGTGAAGGGAACATACGGAAACCCCTACAAGGGCAACAAGAAGAGAAAGACCACTGAGATCCCAAGACTCCCACCCAAGGTGACACCAGTAGGGCAGCGATGTGTCCTTACTTGGCTGAGCAGTCAATCAGGAATCAGTTATAAGCTACCTTACAAACAGCAGCTATGATTGCTGTGCACACACACATTGAACAGAGCACCAGAGTTTCAGTCTTTGCCTCTGTCTCTACAGCTCAGTTAATGACATTATAAAGCACCTTCTCGCTTTAAAAAATCCCCCATCAGCTTGTACCAGAACAAGATCCTGCCACTGCTGTGCTTCAGAGACTTTCAAAGTAAGACACTGGGGAAGAGACCCTTGAGGACAGAGTGTTACCCCAAAACACTGCTGAAACCTGAAACAGATGAGGGCTCTGATATTTCTTGCCCATTGTTACTAGGTTAGCCTTTCACCTGCAGGACTCACTGCTTCCATTTGCCCAACCTGTGATAAGCTGGAAATAAAATCATTTTGACAGCTGTAAAAGGTCAGTTGTAAAAACAACATATTTATTTTAGCTCAGTAACTTACCTACAGCATCTGCTATTCATTGCCATATTAGTGCACCCACAAAGAGAAAATCAGATTCCTCCCTGCAGTGGAAGAATGATGACACCAAGGTGCAGGATGCTAAGCCCAGGAGCCCACATGTTATCACAGCACTTGTGAAACTGTATCCTCCAGCTGCAGGAACAGATCCAGAGAAGATTTTACAAAACATCTGGGAATGCATTTAAGACATCTGAAATAAGAAGGGAAGGTAAGCTGGAGATGACCTTCCAAGTGCTGTTTGCAAACGTCTGCATGTAAATGGAACCTTACAGTGCTGTGAATAGTACAGTCAGAAATTCACATATGGCAAACTGTTACTGGCAATGATTCATCAACCTTTCACTCACAGAGAACTGGACCTCTGTTCTCTCTCTAAGACCTTGCAGAACATTCTGTCAAGATTTACCAGGTTTTGTCAGGCTTCATGAAAGCATGGCAGTGGATATGGTGTGTTCATGTGTGCCAGTCATTGATCTCACCAGGACAGATGAGGCAGTTCTCAAGAAATGAATCTGCTGGTAACTGGCTGTTACCTTAAATACATGGGTGACTCTTCAGTATCTGGATTTTCTTCCATTCCACAATACCACATATAAATTATTTGGCACATCCTCAAAGTAACAGTTTCTCATGTGAACCAAACCTCATACACTGCTACAATTAGTTTTTCTTGCACACATTTCAGAAATGTGCGATCTTTGTAAAAGTTACTTGGATTTTATGACTTAGCTGGGAAAGGTTAATTACTTCCCAAATGGAAAATCTATCAGCAAGTTCTGTGCTCACAAACATGCTGGCCCTTGAACAGTGGTGCATATGTCTTTCCCACAGAAATATGCTTGTATATTAAAAAAGACAAAAAACCCCATGATCTACAGTCCAGGGTCATGCTACAACTCCAGCATATGGCAATGAGTCAAAAATGTTCAGCTTTACTCATTTATAGGATATTTGAATTGCCCCTCATTACCACTGACCTTTTGCTAACATAGAGCATTGACCTGAGCTAGGGTTGCATAATCCTTTGCCACACAAAACTGCTGCTGCAAAAGCCAAAGAATATTTGAGATACCTGATGTAACAAAAAGATAACCAATGGCACATGTATTCTTTCCAGGCATGGTTTATTGAAAACACACCAAATTGTTATCCTACATACCTGGTTTCTAACAAGCATTCTACTTGTCTGCATTATGGAAAGATCCTATCGTAATAGTAATAATAATACATTCTGTCACGGTAACATTTGTTCTATGAAAAGCATAATCCACCTTTTTTTTCCTCTCCATACCTGTAAAATCAAACCATTCTAAGTGTTTCAGTTTATAGTACAGTGTAAATACAATGCAAAATCCCACCAGTCTAAACTACAGAGAGAATGTTGAGCAGTATTACAGAAAACACATTGTTGATTTTTTTAAAATTCTCCTACCATGAAAATTTTAAGGCACATGAAGTTACAAACACATTAGCTACTAATTACCAGTAAGCTTCTTAGTCTAGTTACTTTGTTTTTTTTTTCTGAACAGTAAGAACCAGATTGGCAGGCCTTGTAGTATCTGCACTATCTTCCTCCTCGCCTTGGACTTCAGATCATCCTACCCTGATGTCAAACTTAAGACAGAAAACAAAGGCTCATAATACCTTCCCCTTAAATGCACTAGTTTAGTTACTGTACCAGTAAATCAGAGAATTTCTCTGTCAAAGATAAGGAAACACCAGAATTTAGGGGCATCATAACAAAGAAATTTTGCAAGAAACTATGCATCTATATAAACACCTTCAAAAACTCCACCCCAACAGCACAAACCTGCTGGCTGAAGGTATTGGCACACTGTAGGTTTCACTGAGCCAGCAGTCGCTCAGCAGATGAGGCTATAACCACTCTAATGTGCCCATTTGGCTTCTGAAGCTTTGCTTACTCAAGGGTTTGACATGTGCACCTCTCTCACAGGTAGCTGAGCCTATGCTCAACCTTAAGGCAGGTAACAGAAGGTAACTCATCACCTTCAGTCTCATGGAACTGCTCTAGGAGTGAAAACTGCTTTGCCTAGCACAAGGCTATCCTGCTGGAAAGCATTACTGAAACTGCTCCTCAGAGCTGGCACAAACTTATGAAACTGCTATAACAGACATGCCACCTCTGGCTTTCTTCATGTGTCACTGACAGCAAGTCAGTTCCTAGTCCCCAGATCAGTCCCTTTGGGGACATCTTGGCAACAGAGACCAGATTTGCTTCCCTGGTAGAAGTGCATTCAGAACCGGAAGGTCTGCGCATGTGAGAGGAGATCTGTGATAGGCAGCAGTTATGCCAGAAGACTCTGAAGGTCGGGACCTACAGCTGCCCAGGCTGTTCCCTAGGGAGCATTTCAAGCTGCCAACACATCTTGAGCTGCATTTATGGCTGTACTGCTACTTAAATCCACGACACAACCAAAATGTCCTAAAGCCTTACCTTTTAGCTCTCCTCCTTGGATTCTGCAGACACAGACTGACATGGGAAGCCATAAAGCACACACAACTGCTTGCACAATCAACAGCTAAACTTGATGCTTCTCCAGAGTAGTTGGCACAAAATGTTTTTTTCAACTTGCACAGCTCAGTGAAAATGCTTTGGAGATGTGCAAACCACCTTCCTGGGAAGAAAGTTCTGCAGTAATCATATGCTGACAGAAGTCTCCCTCTCCCATGTTATCTCTGCCCTGACTGGGCTGTCAAATTTCCTTCTCCACTTTAGCAGGAGTCTTGCAACACCATCATTTCCTTCCACAACCATCCCTCCCACTAGAATTTCCGCAGGTAGAAATCTCTTCTACCCCAGCCCCTTGCAGGCAGATTCCCTCTGCTTTCACAGTGGAGCCAACAGGAAAAGAGGAGGTCACATACCTGAGCCCTAAAAAGCACTGCCTGCCTTTTAGCAGGAGACTCTAAACCCTACTGCAGCATTAGTCACACACACTGCCGCTTTCCCTTCTTTACATACAGGCCCTGCTGCCAAAATACAACAATTACGGGTTCATCTACCCACATCCCAGAACAGCTCAAACAGCCAGTCACACTTGTGCCAACAAGGGGAGAGGTGAGGACGGGGATGGGCACACATCCCACCAGTGAGCTTCTGGCCATAGACAAAAGGACATTAAATCACTAGACCTGGTTCAAGGTACCTGTTTTGGACCTCAGCAGGTGGGCTGATAATACAAGGTGATAGTCTCACATACAAGTCATCCCCCCAGTCCATTTTATTTTCTCACCATCCTAACAACAGTTAGTTGAGAAGAAAAACCTCCACGGTAATGTTGAGGATGGGTTATTGCTACATACTTGGGAATTAGTTGTCAATGTAAGGCATGGGAAGGGTGGGGGTTTGATGTGTGATTCCCAGGGGAAGCCTCGGCCCATCAACTTGGTATCCAACTTCTTGACATACCATCCTCTGATTTTCTGCAGCAATAAACCATGTTGTCAGCTCACAACTCTGCTGGCTGCTGAAACACCCCCAGGAAAACAAAGAACAGTTTGCTATGATGACCTGGGCAGCCAGTGCCATCTGACTTGACAGGTACAGTTCAGGGTGCAGTGTAAATACCAAAAAGACTTTTGGGAGAAGTGAGATGGGGTCTGAATCTGCTTCTCAAATATCCTTAGTGGTTTCAGCCCATTAATGACAAAGATCAAAGTAGACTCCAACCCAGATTCTGAGTGTCCCTGTAGTGTCCCACTAAAAGCCATGTAATATCTAGGGTTGAAGTCGTGACCATAATTGGCCCCAGTCACTTCACTTGCCCCTTCCTGTGGTTTTCTCTGTTAACTTCTTGCTGGCTTTGAAATATCTGCACAATAACTAAACCACAAAGTCTTAGCAGAGACTCCTTTCAACAGTCAGGTCTTTATTTTAAGTGAACTTTTGCTCAGACTCCTTTGGTAAATATATGGTTTGAAGTAGATCAGGGACAGACTGACAGCACGGCCCTTCTCTTACACTGTTCTAATCAGCTACAAAGCAGGTTCCATTGCTAATTACTGAACGTTTTTAAAAAAATCCTTTCATATACAAAAAGAATACACCAAGTACATAACCAAAAGTGATATAAAACTCTTCTGTGTAGCTTGGTTAAAAGGGTCTCCGCGTATTGGCAGAACAAGTATGAAAAGAGCACCATTGATATAATATACAGTCAGACGATGTATCTGGTTTCATTGCCACACTTTATATCTACAGAGACACACTGCCCCGACACAGATAGTCACAGGTGCCTCTCTCTGCTTCCCTTGATCCGCTGAGCATCTTTGGCCCAATAGGACTCTCATGCAGGTGAAAAAACAAATCTTTGCTATGTTGATTTGCTCCAAGCAACTTCACCTTCCCCAGGATCCAGAAGTGACACTGCAACGTATGTGGAAGATGAGGGTCAAAAAGGGAGGGTGCGAAGCAGCACACGTATCATCCAAATCACTGACAGCTTCTGGCATCAGTCTTTTTCCCTGAATCAACAAATGCTTCCCTCTCCTGCAAACTACTTTACATGGTTTTGTTAACCTATTCTNAGGTGAGATTGTTGGATACTCCCCCTTTTTAGTTACAAAAGGAACGGCAGGCACTGAAAACTGCGAATGATGTTTGCTAGACTCAAAAACTTGCTTTCCAGTCACACTGTTTTTAGGAGCTTGTTTAAAACTAAATGTGGCAATCAAAGAACAGTGGCAACCAAGTAAAATCAGCGAAAGTCCTCTCATGCTGCTACTGAGACATTTGCTTCCTATTCTCATCTGCTGCCCTCCCTTGACCAATGCCTGGAGAAAATCAGTGATCTGAAGTCATTTAGTTCCCGGCATTTCCAGATACCACATTTGCAGAGTATGTTCTCTTGAGGTAAACATTCCCCTACAGAAGGCAGGCCTTGGCATCCTGGAGGAGAGCCGCTGCACATGGGTGATTTTCATGCCAAATGAAAAATGCAATCTCAAAACAAAAGCAAAGGAACACAGAAACCATGACAATGATTTTAAAATGCCAAACCAGTTCCCTTTGTGGCATTTTTCATCAGGATCTATAGCCCAAAGCAAACATGGATCCAACACTGAAAAATTTACCATCAAATATAAGTGACAGACCCATCTCAAATTTTATAGCATGTTCAAAATAAGACATCCTACAAAAAAGCTCCTATTTCCTTCAATGTCTTAACAGCTATGGCAAAAATAGTTAATTATCATCAATGCAACAATGATACATTTAACATGTAAAAGCTCCTTATTGCAATCTTTGAGAACATGAAAATAAAAAGCCAGCCAACTCCATTTCTCAGCACAGATTTCTGAACCAGGGACAGGGAAACCTTCCATAAACTGCTTTTCAATATGCGGAAATAAAAACAGAGACATTACAGAATTCAAAAGGCAGAAGTATTGTACACCAGATTATAATGATAATATAGCACTGTGATTGATATAGCTTACTCTAAAAGCAGATTATACAGCTTGCATCAATTTTGTCATCCACTCTCCAGTTCATTTAACGAGCGTTTAATAGTTTTTGTTCCGCATTTTCTCCCTTCATTGAAATCCAATAAACCCACTCAACATTCCTGCACTTTCTGTGGGAATAATAAAGAAAACCTAAACATTTTTCAGAAAGCCTTCAAAAATGTTAAGAGTCACAGTTCAAAAGAAATCCCCCAAAACAAAAACCGAAACAATGAGCCCCAAACCAGAAAAGTGCTATTCTCCTCATGGCTACACCTACGATATCGTTTCAAATATCCTGCAGTTCCTCTCTTGCTGCGAAGCTGCCGCATGGCCTGCAGTTCTCCAGCTTGGCACCATCCATACGTAAGAGTCACCTAAGAACGCAGCCAGCTACATGGAAGCTTGGATTCTCTTTTCTTGCTTTTCTTGCAGGAGTG